>BDUI01018516.1:0-10420 GCA_002335545.1 Apodemus speciosus
ATTCATACTTCCAGACCAGTGTGAAGTGTGGAGCCTGGATACCCTGAAGTAGGTAGGAAAACAAAGGACCAGAGCTGGCCCTCAACACAAATCCCACAGTAAATATAAAATATGCTGTTACTCAGTCAAATTCTTCTTTGTCATATTATATTTTATAGCCTAAAAGTCCATTTTATCTATTAGTCATGTATGTTTCAATTCTCTTATTTTTAAGCTTTATATGGTTATATGGATAAAGTTCTCATAATCAGTATGTATATGTTTGTATTTTAAAACTACCTTTCAGTATTCGGTAAAGCATTTAACCTAACAACATAACTATTAGAATGTATAATTTTATTTTGTATCTTTTACATATTAATGTCAAATATGTTTTTTCCCTTCTCTTTATATTTGCAGATTATTATCAACTGARGGTGTACTTTTAGGTAGTGTTATGCTCTGTCACATATGTATAATCATGTAGTTATTACTTAAGCAGACCTTACTCTTACTCTGTGCTGAATATAAGATCTAACAGAACCTGCAGTTTCAGAAAAGTTTGGCAATAGGAAAAAGTTTCTGAATTTAGTGATCAAAACTTAATTAAAATCGAGCATGTAATGACTGAACCCAATTGTTTCTGCTTGATCTTCCCCATGTTGTATCATGTACCTTCACTGTAACTTCAGTTCTAAACACACAACATGTGTTAAGTGCTTTATACCGTACAGGACCTCAAGTCTTGCAATCTCAATGAAATCTGCCTTAAAAGACTCATCTAATAAAGGAGAATTTTATATGTTTTTAATTAAAGTGTTTTTACCATACATTTAACATTCCTGTTCTTATAAAAATACAATATTTTGTTATAGAAGATAGACTTTTAGTATTTTTCTACTGCAGCTTCTTAGTATGTGTGTACAAAATTAGTATGCTTTTGGATTATGATTTGTAAGAGTGTTTGACTTTAAAAATGTCAGGTCAGGAAAGTAGGAGGGGGTGTTGGTGAGCAGGGGTCGGGGGAGGGRAATAGGGGGTTTTCAGAGCAGAAACTAGGAAAGGGGATAACATTTGAAATATAAATAAAGAAAATATCTAATAAAAAAATAAAATAAAAATAAAAATTACTACCTAGGGTTCAAAAAGTATTTGTTAATAAAAATAACAATCAGGAAATGAACGTTGGTATAAGATTAAGGCAGTTTCTGAGGTAATTCTAAATATAATTGTGCCATTTTGTACTACAGCTTTATCCATACTGACATCCTCAGCATTGACAGTTACAAGATTAAAATATTGATCAATTCTGTGGAATACAGAAGTTGATTTACAACATACACCACTAAACACTCAGCCAAGATTTAATACTTTATATAAAAATGAACAATCCATCTCATTGGTATAGAATTTCTTTATATTTTTAATAAATAGTAAAATTATATGTATACAATTGAATGGTTTTAATGTAATTTCCTTCATAGTTTGTCAGTAAATGTTTTATAAACATATATTTACACGCACATTTTTTTGTTTGTTTCATGTTGCTTTACAGCAGGAAGTCACATAAATTTTGTGGTGGTTTTAATTGCCTCATATTTTGAATACCAGATTCAATTGGTTGCCAGATTGTAGAACTGTTTGGGAAGGATTACAAGGCACAGCTTTGTTGGAAGAGGTATATCACTGGAGGTGGACTTTGACGATTCAAGAGCCTATGGCCTTCCCAGTTAGCTGTCTGTCTCATGGTTGTCTCAAGACATAAGCTGTCAGCCTCTGCTCCAAGGTCATGAATGATTGCTTGATGCCATGCAACCCATTAGGATGGTCAAGAACTCTTAACTCTTTGGAACTGTAAACCCCCAAGAGAAGAAACTGTAAGTAAGAGAGAAGTAAGAGAAGCAAGAGATAAACTACATGCAAGAGAGAAGATACTAAAGCCACGTTCTTCAGTATAAACAGGTCATGAGAGTAAAAATTCAAGACATTCTATCCTAACAAATCACCAGGAATTGGGTCTACATTTGACTGGCCTCAATTTTGGCTCTCCTTCTCACCAGAACCCTGCTGGATTTGCCTGATTCTGCTAGGTTCTAACCTGTATTTGACTGTCATGTCTCACTTCAGTTGAGGGAAAAATTGAGGGAAAGTAAAAATCTACTTGACTTATGCTGTCTTAGGTGAAAAAGGGGACACAGTTTCCTTGGTGTCACTTAATGGGATCGGGGTAATTGTTAGCAAACCTATATTTCCCAAGAACAGTTTTCATGCTATTTTGTATACAMAATATGTTTTTAAAAGGCAATTTTTAAAATAACACATCTTTTGCTATTCTGTGGCATTTGACCTAACAAGGAAACACAAGGAACTCATCATCTTGTTAATCCCAAACTCCTGGGTGATATGCCTTTGCTTCACCTTTTAAAATCTTATGATCATTTTAAGGTAAAAATCATGAGCTGCTAACTATATCATTGAAAATAGAAGCAAGATTGCTTATGACATTATTTTTAATCAATTATGGACATTATTTAATAATTTTATTTATTTACATTTTTTAAAACTTTAGCCTTTAGAGAGAGAGAGAGAGAGAGAGAGAGAGAGAGAGAGAGAGAGAGAGAGAGAGAGAGAGAGAGTATGTGTGTGTGTGTAGTTCTCTGAGTATGCATACTTCGGTACATTTGCATACAAAAGTCAGGGGATACCTTTTGGGACTCAGTTCATTTCTCCCACTACATAGGTTCCAGGGATTGAAGAGAGGTCTTCGATCAGAAGCATCTTTATCCATGAAACTGTTAGAAATTACTAGACTAGGCTATCAATACCTTAATCTAACTTGTCAACCTATTCCCAAGATYTTAAATTATTTTTATTATGAAAAAAATAATTACAAGAAACCCTCAATGACACAAATAATCCAAACCCTGCAAACTATCATTTTCATTTTAGTCTCTAATGCTTTTGTCCACATCTGAACCTTGCTTTACCAATAGTCCTTTTAGTAAGTCATACTTTCTTRTRGGTTTACATTTTTTTCTTTAAATGAACCATAAATCATTTTCATTTTCTTTTCCAAGTTGTAAAAATCTTTGTTTTTGTCCAAAACTAATATCTTACTGTTAACCATAAAGAATGGCTTAACTGGGTCCAAGCTTACATATCCTCAGACCCTTTCTTCCTATATCTTTAAGATAATTAGTCATTGTACTCTTCTTCCAATGTCTTTCTCCAAAAAAGTGTCTACTTTTTTCTCAGATTATTTTAAATCTGATCTTGAACTTTTGTTTCTGCTTTTTCTTAATTGAATATAATCTTCATTTACATTTCAAATGGCAAAACCTTTCCCAGTTTCCCCCATCCTCGAAAACCCCCAACCCCTCCTCTCACCCCCTGCCTCCATGTATATGCCCCTCCACCTGACCCAATCCCACCTCGCCCCCTTGATTTCCCTTTGTTGGGGCATCTATTGAGCCTTCACCTGACCAAGGATAACTCCTCCCACTGRTGCCCAACAAGGCATTACTCTGCCACATTTTGGCTGGAACCATGTTACCCCTTGGCTGATGGTTTAGTCTCTCGGAGTCCTGGGGCATCTAGGTGGCCAACAACATTGTTCTTCCCATGGGGCTGTAAACCCCCTTTAGCTCCTCCAAACCACACTCCAACTCCTCCATTGGTGATCCCACGCCCAGAACAATGGTTGGCTGCTACCATCTGCCTCTGCATGTGTAAGGCTCTGGCAGGGCCCTGCCAGAGACAACCATGGCATGCTCCTTTTGGTATGCACTTCTTATCTTCCATAATAGCATTGGGGTTCAGTGAATCCCCAGGTAGGGCAGTCTCTGGGTGGCCTTTACTTCAGTCTCTGCTCCACACTTATTCTCCTTTATTGCTTCTGTATTTTGTTCCCTTTCTCAGAGGACCCAAAGCATCTTCACTTAAGTCCTCCTTCTTCTTGAGCTTCTTGTGCTCTGTGATTTATAACTTGTTTATTTTGAGCTTTTGGGCTAATATCCACTTATCAGTGAGTGCATACCATGTGCATTCTTTTGTGACTGCATTACTTCACTCAGGATGACACTTTCTAGTTCCATTCATTTACCTAAGAATTTCATCAATTCATTGTTTTCAATAGCCAAATAATACTCCACTGTGTATATATACCACAGTTTCTATATCCATTCCTGTGTTGAAGGACATCTGGGTTCTTTCCAGCTTCTGGCTATTATAAATAAGGCATCTGTGAACATAGTAGAACATATGTCCTTATTACATGTAGGAGCATCTTCTGGATATATGCCCAGGAATGGTATAGCTGTGTCCTCAGGTAGTGTGATGTCTACTTTTCTAAGGAATCACCAAATTGATTGCCAGAGTGGTTTTACCAACTTGCAATCCCACCAACAATGGAGAAGTGTCCCTCTTTTATAACATCCTCTCTAGCATCTGCTGTCCCTTGAGTTTTTCATCTTAGTCATTCTGACTGGTGTGAGGTGGAAGCTCAGTGTTGTTTTGATTTGCATTTCCCTTATAACAAAAGATGCTGAAAATTTCTTTAGGTGCTTTAGAGCCATTTGAGTTTCCCTGTTTAGCTCTGTACCCCATTTTTAGTAGGATTATTTGACACTCTGGAGACTAACTTCTTGATTTCTTTGTATACATTGGATATTAGCCCTCTATSAGATGTAGGGTTGGTAAAGATCTTTTCCCAATTTGTTGGTTGCCATTTTGTTCTATTGACTGTGTCCTTTGCTTTACAGAAGCTTTGCAGTTTTATGAGGTCTCATTTTTCAATTTTTGTTCTTAGAGCATAAGCCATTGGTGTTCTGTTCAGGAACTTTTCCCCTGTGCCCATGTGTTCAAGATTCTTTCCCACTTTCTCCTCTATAAGCTTTAGTGGGTCTGGTTTTACATGTAGGTCCTTGATCCACTTGGACTTGAGCTTTATACAAGGAGATAAGAATGAGTTGATTTGTATTTTTTTTTGCATGCTAACTTCCAGTTGATCCAGCACCATTTGTTAAAATTGTTGTCTTTTTTCCACTGAATGTTTTTAGCTCCTTTGTCAAATATCAAGTAACCATAGGGGTGGGTTCTTTTCTGGGTCTTCAGTTCTATTCCATTGATCTACTTGACTGTCTCCATACCAATACCAAACAGTTTTTATCACTATTGCTCTGTAGTAGAGCTTGAGGTCAGGGATGGTGATTCCCCAAGGAGATCTTTTGTTGTGGAGAATAGTTTTTGCTATCCTGGGTTTTTTGTTATTCCAGATGAATTTGAAAGTTGCTCTTTCTAGATCTATGAAAAATTGATTTGTGATTTTGATGCGGATTGCACTGAATCTTTAGATTGCTTTTGGTAAGGCAGCCATTTTTACTATATTGATCCTACCAATCCATGAGCATGAGATATCTTTCCATCTTATGAGATCTTCTTTGATTTCTTTCTTCAGAGGCTTGAAGTTCTTGTCATACAGATCTTTCACTTGCTTCATTAGGCTCACACCAAGGTATGAAATATTATTTGGTACTATTGTGAAGGGTGTCATTTCCCTAATTTCTTTTTTTTGTTGTTTCTTTTTTTGTTGTTGTTTTTTCGAGACAGGGTTTCTCTGTATAGCCCTGGATGTCCTTGAACTCACTCTGTAGACCAGGCTGGCCTCGAACTCAGAAATCTGCCTGCCTCTGCCTCCCAAGTGCTGGGATTAAAGGAGTGCGCCACTGCCACCACCACCCAGCCATTTTTCTAATTTCTTTCTCAGCTTGATAATCCTTTGGGTAGAGGAAGGCTACTGATTTGCTTGAGTTAATTTTATATCCAGCCACTTTGCTGAAGTTTTCTTTATCAGCTTTAGGAGTTTTCTGGTGGACATTTTGGGGTCACTTAAATATACAATCATATCATCTGCAAATAGTGAAATTTAGACGTCTTCCTTTCCGATTTGTATACCTTTGACATCCTTTTGTTGTCTGATTGCTCTGGCTAGGACTTCAAGTTATATACTGAATAGATAGGGAAAGAGTGGGCAGCCTTGTCTGGTCCCCAATTTTAGTGGGATTGCTTCAAGTTTTTCTCCGTTTAATTTGATGTTGGCTACTGGTTTGCAGCTTTCACTATGTTTAGGTATGGGCCTTGGATTGCCGATCTCTCCAAGGCTTTTATCATGAAGGGATACTTGGATTTTGTCAAAAGCCTTTTCACCATCTAATGAAATGACCCTGTGGCTTTTTTCTTTGAGTTTGTTTATGTAGTGGATTACATTGATGGATTTCCATATATTGAACCATCCCTGCATCCCTGGGATGAAGCCTACCTGATCGTGGCGAATTATAGTTTTGATGCATTCTTGGTTTTGGTTGGTCAGAATTTTGTTGAGCATTTTTGCATTGATGKTCATGAGGGAGATTGGTCTGAAGTTCAACTTCCTCCTTTGGTCTTTCTTTGGTTTAGGTATAAGTGTTTATTGTGGCTTCATAGAATGAGTTGGGTAGTGTTCCTTGAGTTTCTATTTGATAGAATCATTTGAAGAGTATCAGTATTAGCTCTTCTTTGAAGATCTGATAGAATTCCCTGGTAAACCAATCTGGTCCTGGGATTTGTTTTTTTTTTTTTTTTTTTTGGTAAGAGACTATTAATGACTGCTTCCATTTCCTCAGGACTTATGGGACTATTAAATGGTTCATCTGATCCTGTTTTATCTTTGGCCAGGTATGTATCTAGAAAATTGTCCATTTCATCCAGATTTTCAAACTTTGTTGAGTATAAGCTCTTGTAGTAGGATCTGATGATTTTTTTGAATTTCCAGTTTCTCTTGATATATCTCCCTTTTCATTTCTGATTTTATTAATKTGGGTAGTGCCTATGTGCCCTCCGGTTAATCTGGCTAAGGGTTTATCTATCTTGTTGATTTTCTCAAAGAAGCAGCTCCTGGTTTTGTTGATTCTTTGTACAGTTCTTTATGTTTCTATTTGGTTGATTTCAGCCCTGAGTTTGATTATTTCCTGCTGTCTACTCCTCTGGGGTTTATTTGCTTCTTTTTGTTCTAGAGCTTTCAAGTGCACTGTCAAGCTGTTAGTAGTGTAAGTTCTCTCCATTTTCTTTTTGGAGGCATTAGAGCTATGAGGTTTCCTCCTAGTACTGTTTTCCTTGTGTCCCATAAATTTTGGTATAATGTGTTTTCATTTTTATTAAATTCTAAAATGTCTGTAATTTATTTCTTTATTTCTTCCTTGATCAAGCTATCGTTGAGAAGAACATTGTTCAAAGTCCATGTGTATGTGTGTTTTCCATTGTTTTTGTTTGAGCTTAAGACTAGCCTTAGAGCCAGGCGGTGGTGGCACACAGCTTTTGTCTCAGCAGGCAGATTTCTGAGTTCGARGCCAGCCTGGTTAGTCTACAGAGTGAGTTCCATGACAGCCAGAGCTACACAGAAAAACCCTGTCTCAAAAAACTGAAAGTAAAGAAAACAAAAAAGAGGCCCATTTTCTATGGTGAATTTTGGAGAAGATACCATGAGGTATTGAGAAGAGGTATATTATTTTGCTTTAGGGTAGAATGTTCTATAATTATCTATTAGATCCATTTGGTCCATTACGTCTGTTAGTTTCTGTTTCTGTGATTTGTCCATTGTTGAGAGTGGGTTGTTCAAGTCCTACTATTATCATATGGGGTGCAAGTGTGYTTTGAGCTTTAATAGTTTCTTTTATGAATGTGGGTGCCCTTGCATTCGGAGCATAGATGTTCAGAATTGAGAGTTTATCTTGGTAGACTTTTCCCTTGACCCAGTATGAAGTGTACCTCCTTATCTTTTTTGACAACTTTTTTTTGAAAGTTAATTTTATCTGATATAAGAATGGCCACTCCARCTTGTTTCTTGGGTTTGTTTAGAAAATTGTTTTCCAACCTTTGACTCTGAAGTAGTGACTGCCTTTGTCACTGAGATAGGTTTCTTATATGCAGCAAAATGGTAGGTCCTATTTACATTTATGTATCCAGTCTGTTAGTCTATGTCATTTATAGGGGAATTGAGACCATTGATATTAAGAGATATTAAGGAAAAGTGATTGGTGCTTACTGTTACCTTCTTTGTTAAAGGTGGAATTCTGTTTGTTTAGCTATCTTCTATTGCATTTGTTGAAACATTATTTTATTGCTTTTTCTATGGTGTGGTTTCCCACCTTGTGTTGGTATTTTCCACCCATTATCCTTTGTAGAGCTGGATTTGTGGAAAGATATTGTGTAAATTTGCTTTTGTCATGGAATGTCTTGTTTCCTCCATCTATGGTAATTGAAAATTTTGCTGGGTATAGTAGTCTGGGCTGACATTTATGTTCTCTTAGGGTCTGTATGACATCTGCCCAGGATCTTCTAGTTTTCATAGTTTCTGATGAGAAGTCTGGTGTAATTTTGATATGTCTGCCTTTATATGTTACATGACCTTTTTCTCTTAATGCTTTTAATATTCTTTCTTTGTTTAGTGCATTTGATGTTTTGATTATTATGAGACCGGAGGAGTTTCTGCTCTGGTCCAGTCTGTATGGAATTCTGTAGGCTTCTTGTATGTTCATGGGCATAAAATTATGGAACACTTCANCCTTGTGTTGGTATTTTCCACCCATTATCCTTTGTAGAGCTGGATTTGTGGAAAGATATTGTGTAAATTTGCTTTTGTCATGGAATGTCTTGTTTCCTCCATCTATGGTAATTGAAAATTTTGCTGGGTATAGTAGTCTGGGCTGACATTTATGTTCTCTTAGGGTCTGTATGACATCTGCCCAGGATCTTCTAGTTTTCATAGTTTCTGATGAGAAGTCTGGTGTAATTTTGATATGTCTGCCTTTATATGTTACATGACCTTTTTCTCTTAATGCTTTTAATATTCTTTCTTTGTTTAGTGCATTTGATGTTTTGATTATTATGAGACCGGAGGAGTTTCTGCTCTGGTCCAGTCTGTATGGAATTCTGTAGGCTTCTTGTATGTTCATGGGCATAAAATTATGGAACACTTCACGAATTTGCATGTCATCCTTGTGCAGGGGCCATACTTACCTTCTCTGTATATTTCCAATTTTAGTATATGTCCTGCCAAAGTGAACAGTTTCTGCTTTTTAATTATGATATATCTATACATGAATAAAGCATTTTTATCTACTCATTTGCAGATTCATTTTCAATATGTATGGATATTTCATTATATTCTTCAAATAACAGCGAATTCTTTTTTCACCTTTCTTTTCTTGGACTCAGTTTCATATTATATTCAACATTTCAAAGTAGCTTTTATTCCATTTAGGTAGACATATATGCTTTTCCTCTTTATGCTTATTTATGCTGGCTGCTCACCAATCCTCTCTGTATAGTCAAATAGATATAGTTACCTTCTTGTGCCTTTTAAACTCATTCAGAGATTTCTTAATTTTGATTTCTATAATATTCCCTTCGTCTTTAGGATTCATTATTACAACTACAATTCTACTGATAATTTCCTGCACATCGTATATTGTTTAGGTTATAATTTTCTTTCATATTAAAGCAGTTATTCTTATCTTCTTATCTTTACATGGAAGAATCTGGCACCTTTGGCATGTTTTAGTTGATTGAGTTTGTTCATTTTCATCCATGATATCATGTTGGCCTGATTGCTCCATATTGGGTCATTCTATGTAAAGAGAATATTCATTAAACAACTAGGAGATTGTTTATAAGGGGTGAAGGGCTGTTTGTGTTTGCCTTGTTATATAGGCTACTTCAGGATACTTAAATCCAAGACAAAAGCTAAGATTGCAGCCTGCCTGTTAGCTTCTAATATCACACCAGGAGGGCTTAACTTGGGAACTTTATTCACTTCTTTTTTTTTTATTAGAACATATGGTTGCTAGCATAAAGATTAATTTTAATTCTTCTTGCTCTCATTTTTCCCCAAACAAATCTGAGGATTTTTTTAGGATCAGCAAGTACCATTCAGGTGAAAAGAGATTTAACAAGAAATTCCACAATGTCCTTAAATTTTTAATCCTTGTGATTCATTACTACCGTATAACAGTACTTTTTTATTTAAGAAAATATTTGCAATGTTCCACATAGTGATTTGAATTATGTTGGTGAGAGAGGGGTATTCTGAATTACATGTTCATTCCAAAAAAGCAGAAATCTCTTTACCCTGTTTCTTCTGTAAGCTCATTACCAAAGTTTACAAGATAAGTGGCTTCATTTTATATACATAGCAAAGTAAACATAATCAGTCCAGGGCTTTAAAAGTTATGTTGAGATTTGTCAGTTAATCCCAGTTTGATAAAGCTTCCAGGGTGTTGTAGCACTTAGTAATCTTCATTAGCAGCAATTGAAGGACCGTGATGCCTTTTTATGTATTTATTTGTAAGTTTATGGCTTGTATGCTATTAAATGCCTTTCTCCTTTCTGGTGGATGAGAGAAGGCTGT
>BDUI01018516.1:16112-30831 GCA_002335545.1 Apodemus speciosus
ATTTGCTTAACCAAGTTCATAGCAGCTTTATTCATTTTTTTTGAGTTTGAAATTTTTTTAATTAGATATATTCTTTATTTACATTTCAAATGATTTTCCTTTTCCTGGATCCCCACTCCCCTAAAGTCCCATAAGCCCTCTTCCCTCCCCCTGTTCCCCAATCAACCCCTTCCTGTTTCCTGTCCTGGTATTCCCTTACACTGATGCAATGAGCATTTCCAGGACCATGGGCATCTCCTTCCTTCTTCTTGGGCATCATTTGATATGTGAATTGTTTCTTGGGTATTCTGAGCTTTTGTGCCAATATCCACTTATCAGTGAGTACATACCATGTTTGTTGTTTTGTGATTGGGTTACCTCACTTAGGATATTTTCCAATTCCACCCATTTGCCTAAGAATTTCATGAATTCATTGTTTTTAATAGCTGAGTAGTATTCCATAGTGCAAATATACCACATTTTCTGTATCCATTCCTCCATTGAGGGACATCTGGGTTCGTTCCAGCTTCTGACTGTTGTAAATAGGGCAGCTGTGAACATAGTGGAGAATGTGTCCTTATTGCATGCCAAGGAATGCTCTGGGTATATGCCCAGGAATGGTATAGTGGCGTCCTCCGGTATTATCATGCCCAGGTTTCTGAGGAAGCACCAGACTGACTTCCAGAGTGCTTGTACCAGACTGCAATCCTACCAGCAGTATTCCTCTTTCTCCACATCCTCTCCAGCACCTGCTGTCTCCTGGGTTGTTGATCTTAGCCATTCTAACTGGTGTGAGGTGAAATCTTAGGGTTGTTTTGATTTACATTTCCCTTGTTGAACATTTTTAGGTGCTTCTCAGCCATTCAATATTCCTTAGGTGAAAATTCTTTGTTTAGCTCTGTACCCCATTTTTAATAATGTTATTTGGCTCTCTGGGGCCTAATTTCTTGAGTTCTTTGTATATATTGGATATTAGCCCTCTGTTGGATGTAAAGTTGGTAAAGATCTTTTCCCAATTTGTTGGTTGCCTTTTTGTCCTATTGATAGTGTCCTTTGCCTTATAGAAACATTGTAATGTTATGAGGTCCATTTGTCAATTCTTGATCTTAGAGCATAAGCTATTGGTATTCTGTTCAGGAAATTTTCCCCTGTGCCCAGGTGCTCAAGGGTCTTCCCCAGTTACTTTTCTATTAGTTTCAGTGTGTCTGGTTTTATGTGGAGGTCCTTAATCAACTTGGACTTGAGATTAATACAAGGAGATAAGAATGGATTGATTTGCATTCTTCTGCATGCTGCCCTCGAGTTGAACCAGCACCATTTGTTGAAAAGGCTATCTTTTTTCCACTCGGTGGTTGTAGCTCCTTTGTCAACAATCAAGTGACCATAGGTGTGTGGATTCATTTCTGGGTCTTCAATTCTATTCCACTGATCTACCTGCCTGACACTCTACCAACACCATGCACTTTTTTAACACTATAGCTCTGTAGTACTGCTTGAGGTCAGGGATACTGAATCCCCCCAGAATTTCCTTTACTGTGGAGAATAGTTTTAGCTATCTTGGGTTTTTTGCTATTCCAGATGAATTTGAGAATTGCTCTTTCTAACTCTATGAAGAATTGAGTTGGTATTTTTATGAGGATTGCATTGAACCTGTATACTGCTTTTGGCAAGATGGCCATTTTTACTATATTAATCCTGCCAATCCATGAGCATAGAAGATTTTTCCATCTTCTGAGGTCTTGTTCAATTTCTTTCTTCAAAGACTTAAAGTTCCTTTCATACAGATCTTTCACTTGTTTGTTTAGAGTCACACCAAGATACTTTATATTATTTGTGGCTATTGTGAAGGGTGTCATTTTCCTAATTTCTTTCTCAGCNGGTTTTCATATGGCCTTTATCTCATTAGATAATGAAAAATTCTTTAACCCAAATTCAACAACCCTTCAGGATAAAAGTCTTGGAGAAGTCAGGGATACAAGGGCCATACTTATATATAATTAAGCTAATTTACAGCAAGCATGTAGCCAATATCAAATTAAATAAAGAGAAACTCAAAGCAATTCCACTGAAATCC
Organism: Apodemus speciosus; assembly: GCA_002335545.1. Taxonomy (NCBI): domain Eukaryota; kingdom Metazoa; phylum Chordata; class Mammalia; order Rodentia; family Muridae; genus Apodemus; species Apodemus speciosus. The sequence continues at coordinate 18,166 of BDUI01018516.1, forward strand.
AGCATAAGACAAGGATGTCTACTTTCACCATATTTATTCAATATAGATAGCACCTGAAGTTCTAGCAACATGACAACTAAAGAAGTTCAAGGGGATACAAATAAAAAAATTAGAAAGGAAGAAGTTAAAGTATCATTATTTGCAGGTAATATATTGTAACCAAGAAACTGAAAACCCTCTTTAACAACCACAGCTGAAGCAACAACAGCAACAGCAACCAAAGTCTTTGAAGAAAGAAACTGAAGAAGGTGGATCTTTCATGCTCATGGATCATTAGGATTAACATAGTAAAAATGGTCATCCTACCAAAAGCAATCTATAGATTCAACTTAATCTCTATCAAAATTTTAATATAATTCTTTATAGACTTGAAAGRACAATACTTAATTTCATATAGAAAACCAAAATCTCAGGATAGCTAAAAACAATCCTAGTCACTGATTTAAAGCACTACTCAGAGCTGTCCTAATAAAAACTGTATATTATTTGTATAAAAACAGAAAGATTGTTTAATGAACTTATGAATCAATGATCCATATATAAATCTGCACACTGATGGATACTTGATGTTTGAAAATGAAGATAGAATTATATAGTAGGAGAAAAGAAACATCTTCAACACATGTTGCTAGTCTAATTGCACATTAGCATGCAGAAGAATGGTAATATATTCATATCAATCACCCTGCACAAAAATAAAGTCCATGTGGACCAAAGACTTCCAAATAAGTTATAATACTGAACCTAAAAGAAAATGGGGAATTGCTTTCAACATATTGACACAGGAATTGACTTTCTGAACAGAATGCCAATAGTGCAGGCACAAAGATGGACAATTAATAAGTGGGGCCTCAAAGAAACTGAGCAGCTCCTGGAAGGCTCAGCACCCCATCCAATAGGACAAAAAGGCAGCCTACAGAATGGGAGTGGGACACATAAGGCCTCCTACAGAATGAGAAAAAAAATTCATCCACCCCATATCTGACAGAGAACTAATTTCCAAAATATTTAAAGAATTCAAGAAACTAGACATAAAAAAAAAACAAATAACCTAATTAAAATATGGGGTAAAGATTTAAAGAGAGAATTCTCAACAGAAGAATTTCTAGTGGTCAAGAAGCACTTAAAGAAATATTCAAATCCTTAGTTATCAGGAAAATTCAAATCAAATGGATTATAACTGTCAGAATGACTAAGATCAAAAACATAGGTGATAGTTCATGCTGGTAAGAATAAGGAGTAAAGGGAATGCTCCTTACTGGTGGGAGTGAAAACTTGTATAACCACTTTGGAAACAATATGGTGGTTCTTCAGAAATTAATTGATCTACCTCAAGACCCATCTATGACACTCAATCCTACCACAAAGACATTTGCTTAACCAAGTTCATAGCAGCTTTATTCATTTTTTTTGAGTTTGAAATTTTTTTAATTAGATATATTCTTTATTTACATTTCAAATGATTTTCCTTTTCCTGGATCCCCACTCCCCTAAAGTCCCATAAGCCCTCTTCCCTCCCCCTGTTCCCCAATCAACCCCTTCCTGTTTCCTGTCCTGGTATTCCCTTACACTGATGCAATGAGCATTTCCAGGACCATGGGCATCTCCTTCCTTCTTCTTGGGCATCATTTGATATGTGAATTGTTTCTTGGGTATTCTGAGCTTTTGTGCCAATATCCACTTATCAGTGAGTACATACCATGTTTGTTGTTTTGTGATTGGGTTACCTCACTTAGGATATTTTCCANGTAATTGAGAGATTTGCTGGGTATAGCAGCCTTTGTTGGCATTTGTGTTCCCTTAGGGTCTGTATGACATCTGCCCAGGCTGTTCTGGCTTTCATAGTCTTTGGTGAGAAGTCCGGTGTAATTCTCATAGGTCTACCTTTCTATGTTACTTGACCCTTTTCCCTTACTGCTTTTAATATTCTTTCTTTGTTTAGTACATTTGGCATTTTAATTACTATGTACTGGCAGGAATTTCTTTTCTATTTGGAGTTCTGTAGACTTTTTTATGTTCATAGGCATCTCTTTCTTTAGGTTAGGGAAGTTTTCTTCTATAATTTTGTTGAAAACATTTATTGGCCCTTTAAGTTGGAAATCTTTCTCTTCTATACCTATAATCCTTAGGTTTGGTCTTCTCATTTTGTCTTAGATTTCCTGGATGTTTTGGCTCAGGACCTTTTTGCATTTTTCATTTTCTTTGACTGTTGTATCAATGCTTTCTATGGTATCTTCTGAATCTGAGATTCTCTCTTCAATCTCTTGTATTCTGTTGCTGATGCTCGGATCCATGACTCCTGACTTCTTTCCTAGGTTTTCTACATCCCGAGTTGTTTCCCTTTGTGATTTCTTTATTGTTTCTACCACCATCTTTAGATCCTAGATGACTTTGTTCAATTCCTTCATCTGTTTTGTTGTGTTTGCCCTTAGTTCTTTAAGGGCTTCTACCTGTTTATTTGTGTTCTCCTGTATTTCTTTAAGGGAGTTATTTATGTCCTTCTTGAAGCCCTCCATCAGCATCATGAGCTATGATTTTAATCCAAATCTTACTTTTCTGGTGTGTTTGGGTATCCAGTAGTATATGTTGTGGGAGAATTGGGTTCAGATGGTGCCATATTTTCTAGAGTTCTGTTAGTAATGTTCCTACGTTTGCYTTTTACCATCCGGTTATCTCTGGCGTTAGTTGGTCCTGCTGTCATTGGCTGGTGTTTGTCCCTCCTGTGTGCCTGCAATCCTATCTTAGCTCCCCTTGGTGACCAGCTTTTCCCTGTCACAGATTGTTGTGGGGCTTCCCAGCTCCTGGGTGGAGGTCAAGCCCTGGCAGACTGAGTCCCAAGTGATCTTACACCTGGGTGTTCTCTGAATTCCTGGCTGCAACAGCTGGCTCAGTCACAGGAGTGAAGATGATGGCCTCACCTATAATTGCAGGACTCAATGCAGAGCAGATATACCCTAGCCGACTAGGTGCACAGATTGCTGTGGCAGTGCTGCCCAGCTCCTGGGTGCAGATGTGGTCCTTGTAGGCCATGTCCCAAGYGATCTTTTACTCAAGTGATCCCTGTTTACCTGTCTGAACCTGTCTACTCAGTCACAGTATCAAAGATGGTGGCCAGCAGCTTTATTCATAATAGCTAGAAAATGGAAACAATCTTGGTGCTCCTTAACCAATGAATGGTTAAAGAAAATGTGGTCCATTCTCACACCATGGAGTATTACTCAGCTGTTAAAAAAATAACATCACAAAATGTAAAAGCAAGTGGTTGAAGGTAGACARAATATTCATCCCTAGTGAGATAGAAGACCCAGAAAGTGTATCTATTTAAAAGTGGACATTATTTGTACACTAAAGGAAAATGAAATAACAAGGATGACTCACATGGCAAACATATGAATCTCCCTGAAAAGGGGAAATAGAATAGACATAGTGGATGGACTGGGGCTGGGTGGATATGGGAAGAGTTAATAATCAATGCTAGGGTCAGAGGTAATGGAGGGAGTAACAACTGGGAATGAGGGATGCATTTTGAGAATGTTACAAAAATACAGTGCAATAGAAACTCCATGGAATCTACAAGGGTGATCCAGGCTAACACTCCTAGTAACAGTGAGTGTAGAGAGCCTGAACCAGCCACCTACTATAAGTAGGCCAGACTTTCAGTGAGAGAATTGGGACACCAACTCAGCAACAAAACCTTTGAACTACAATTTTTCCTGCCTGCAAATATCCTGGGGAAAAGGTGGCTCAGAAGTTGGTGAAGTGGCCAAGAATCAGTAGTTCTGCCTGAGACCCATGCTACATAAGGATTCCACCACTGACACTGCCTGGAGGGCCAGGAACCAGAGGCTGGATAGCCCAGACACCTAGGATAGAACCCAACATGATCAGAATTAAAAAAGAAGGAWGGAAGAAAGGAAGGAAGAGAGGGAAGGATGGGAGGATGGAGGCAGGGAAGGAGGGAGGAAGGAAGGAAGGAAGAAAAAAGAAAAAAGAAACAAGGAAAGAAAGAAGGAAAGAAGGAAGGAAAAGGCAATAAAATGATTCCTAATGATAGTCTAGTTATCCGCTTAGACAGGAGCCTAGCAAAATCCTTATCAGAAAGGCTTCATCCATCAGCTGGTAGAAACAGATGCAGAGACCCACAGCCAAACATTAGGCAAAGCTCAGGAAATCCTGCTGAAGATGAGGAGAAAGGATTGTAGGAACCCAAAGTGGCAAGGACACCTTAAGAAAACCCACAGAATCCCCTAACCTGGGCTCATGGGAATTACCAACCACAGAGCCTACATGTGTCTAACTGAGGCACTCTGCATATATATTTTGGATGTCTATATTGTCTTCTTGTAAGACTTTTAACAGTGAGAGTGGGGGCTGGCTCTGACTCTGTTTCCTGCCTTCTGAACCCTTTCCTCTAAGAAAAAGAAAATCACATATACACATACCAAGTGAAGATGTAAGTGCTATGCCTGCACAGAAAGTTTAATGTCAGTATTAAACTCTAAGATAGCTGTTCCACAATCCTATAATCTCAGGAAGGAGAATGACCAATGGGAGGCCAGTCTGCTATAAAAATAGTCATCCAAATACCAAGCAGAACTATAGAACAAAATCTGATCTCCTCAAAACTAAAACTGCAATAACAAAGAAAAATATTGTAAAATTTGATTGTAGACAGTTTTAATTTTTACAGTTAGCCCCAGTCCTCATTTTAGGATTTGAAATCTACAGATTACAAAATTATATCTTGTTCCTTCCTGAAAGACATCAAAACCTTCTTTTACTTGGAATTTCATAGTGTGATCTTTTACAATTATAGAATTCAAACAAGTATGTATAGCTAAACAAATGTCTTGAAATGAAAGTATATTATTCCAGTTTTCCTTTCTATATACTTCCTTTTGTTTCTTGAATACATCTTGTTGTTGTTTAATTTCTTTTAAAAAAAATGGAAGCAGTGATTTGCATTGACGTAGGCGAGGCATTTCCAATTGACAGCAATAACCTTGGCTAAGTAAATCCATCAGAGGCATCCTGCTTCRCATGGATGTACTGTGCCATGTTTTCATTTCSTTTTTATAAAAGAGGTCACTGTGTACAATTGCAATGTCTTMCAGCCCAGAGGAGATTGTAATGTTATTCACCACGTAGTAAAATTTATCAGGGCAGTTTATTGAAACATGGTATAGGGTCTCAACCTCTTTTGACACTTTAGAAAAATTTATCTGGAGACAGAGAGACAATGCAGAAAGCTGACAACTAAACTAAAGGTAACTAGAACTCATCTGTCAAGCTCACCTTTTGTGTGTTATGTTTCCTTGTGTGTGCTGAATTGCAATTATTTAGAAAGCTAAAAGAATAATAAGATACTTTTATACTACCTCAGTAATTGATTATAATACAAAAGCATTGTGAATGATGCATATGCTATGAATCAAAATTATGTCTATAAATTATTAAATTGACTGCATATGATAACTCAAGATTGCTAAAGAATGAGATCAACAGATGCTTTTCATTTTAGATACAAGAAATGTGTATGAGTTTAATAATATCAAGGGAAAGTTTTTTAAAGCTCCCCTTAAAAACTATAAATCAACTACATACAGCCTTGGAGGGAAATGATTTCAAGTCTCTTTGTTATATACACAAGAAACTTTCAGAGTCAAGATTCTATTTTAAACTCATAAGAAAAATGAAGACAAAACTAGAAGTGTTTGGAATCTTTCCCAAGGGGATTCCAAGGATCATAATCAGGAAAGTAAGTGAAGGCAACATTACTGAGATAAGAAAATCACTGTTGAGCCCTGCCATGCAGTTGCACACTACAACAGKGTAGCATAGCAGGATTACGGCATGGAGAGTGGCAAAGAATTATAAGAAGTGTATTTACTCTTGCAAGTGCAAGTTGGTTATAATTCAGTGTTGTCAGCATGCAATTCTAAGAAATTCTTAGCATGTGGAGTCATTGAAATGTGCTTCCCTGAAAGTAAATATCACTTGGGTGTATTATTATTATTWTTAACATAAGAATGAGAAAGAAGAGTTAGAAGAAAAGTAAAACGTCCTCTGAAACGAGGCTGTAACATCTGATCAAATAATTCAACAACTCTTACAAAATTTTATCAAGATGGGAAAATTATTACTATAAAATGTTTTGTTTCAACCACAGTTTTAGTTTTATGTTTGAAACATTTCAAAGGTTGTAGTTTACATCTTAAATTTATCAGGATGTTTTTAGTGCACAGAGTTGATACTAATACCCTATATACTCTATTGCATACTTAAAATTTATTTACATTTTATTTTGTATAATTTTAGTGTTTTCCCTTCAYGTATGTAAATGCATCCATTCAATTACCTATACCCCATAAGGTATTATGTGGGCCACAAAAAGGTATTTAGTCTCTTGGAATTAGAGCTACAGGTTGTTGGGAGTTTCCTTGGAGATGCAGGGAACTCATCCTGAAATCCCTGAAAGAATTCAAAGTTCTTGTAACCACTGAGCCATCTTTCCAGTCCCTACCTCACAGATTTTTAGTACTCAAAATGAATAAAACCTAGATATTATGAAGTTCCATGTCGCAGAGTAATTCTAAATAGTACTTAGGCAGTATTAGCCCAGAGACCCATCTGAAACAGGCAGGATTAGAAATGGCATTCTTATTCTAAGATCATTTACTTCTGTTTCCCATCAAGTATGAACNGTTTCCATTGATCTGTTCTTCCACACTTCTCCCATAGTTTGATGGTATGTTCTTGTTACAGTCTACTATTCTTCTCATAAAACTGTATGGTGCTGGTATGGTCCATATGTGGGTTTAGTGGATTGATTTATATATCAAGTATAAGCCAGCTTTAATACTTCACGGAGAATATAGGCTTGGAGTTACCCACCACTGTGAACATAGTCCCAGTGAGTCAGCATGAGTTGTGTCAGTGTGATGAGAAAGAGCACTTTAAGTTTTGCATGCATTTAATATTCAACAGAACTTTGCTTTGACCTTTCCCTGTATTGCCTAAAGGCGTCTTTTATGATTGCATGGTTCACTCTGAGGCATTCTATTTGATCTCATAAATCATGGATATTCAGACTAAAAGAATACAAAACAAAAGGCCTAAAATTTTGTCATTTACTTTTTTCTTTAAAGCACAATAAGAATCAAGTCTGCCCCCAGATGAAAGCATTTATATTGCACTGTATACAACAGCTTAAGAGAAAGATAGGCTATGTGAAACTTTTGACCATGAATCTCGTAGTGGGAGAGCAGTTTAAAACAGCAGATAGAGATAGTGAACTCTCAGGGGCAGAAGATAGGCCTGAGCAGTACTGTCTTGATTTCTAGACTGGAAACATGCAATTAAACTGCAGAAGCTAAAGATTCAGTCCCAGATATCTATGCTGTGGCCACTGAGGCAGAATCCCATTTAGGTATGGTCATAGAGCAGGGTGTCAGCTCCCTGGATTTTGGCAAAGAATCTAAGTCTTAGTTCATGGTTCCTGAGGTTAGGAAACAGCTGACATTTTACAAGGTTCCTCATATAGATATTTTTCTCTCAAYAGACAAGCAGAAAGTTCATGTTTAAAAACCAGAGTTTTAAACAAGATGGAATGAACAGAGAAGGAAAACAAATGAATATTCAGTTGGTTACTACTTTAGTAACTAAGGTAGAATTCAGAAAAATCCCAAGAGCAGCCTGAGATGTGTTTGCCGGGTATTTAGAAAAAATTATCCGTAGGATTGCACTTACTTTTGATCTGCATTGTTCACAAGGGACATGTGACATATGTCCTGTCTACAGGAAGCTACTATAGGTTTGCTTTCTTGGACTTAGAGAAATCCCAAGGCAGAAAACCTCAGTACCATTATTACAAAATGCTGTCCAATCTGATCTTCTTTATATTTATATCTTAATAATATATAGAGGAATAATAGGAAGAATTTTCTTATAAAGGGACTTAATGGGTTAATTAAATGATTATTTTGATGACTTATAAGAATCAATAGAAATTTCAGGAATTGATATGGTCAATATGATCAAGATACAGAGCCAACAATAGGAATATATGAGGGTTAATAGAACATATGTTGTAAGCAGAAATCTAAGATAATCTCAGAGCTTGCCTCTTCCAATATATTTCACTATCTAATATCCTCCTTTGAGTGCTGACAAGCTCTATGAACACAGGAGGTCCTTCTTCATTAGGTTACACTATATGACAAAGGTGCCAAGTAGCTGTCTACTGGCAATGATGATCTTTAAGTTATATAAAGCTCCAAATAAGCTTCTGCAGAGATATATTAGTTTATCTGGAGGTTTTGAAGAGTTAGATCCATGTCCCAAGCTGAATGCATAAGCAGATTCTGAGAGTAAACAATGGGGGCTATGCATGTCTACCAAGAAAATGGGTTTCTGAGTCCTACAGATACCTTAAACTTGAAGGGGATGCCACATTCCTGTTGAGACAATACCCTGACACATGCTTTGAATAGATAGCCTGGCTACCAAGCCTGAAAGACAAACTCAGGAAACTGTGAGAGGAAAATATGTATAACTTGCTACTCAAATATATGTGTATATATATATATATGTATATATATACACACACATATATATGTATATACACACACAAACACATATATGTATATATACATATATGTGTAAATATATGTATGTATGTAAATATATGCATGTACATATATATGTACACATACATACATACATCCATGCATAGTGTATGTGTGCCACTTTTTCTGACACTTTCTTTTTGAAGTATTTGTATCCGACTTAACTTTCTATGAAAAAAGAATGATAATGTGGTTTAAATCAGCAGTTAGGTTTAGAGTCTGGAAACCGGCTAGACATGATTAAGAGATCAGGCTATTTTGCTTAGTGACTAGAGTCCAGACTCTGAAATTAGAATTCCAGCTTTTGCATCTCAACATCACCAATTAAAAACTCCTTTGTCTTTGGCAAGTTATAAATCTCTATTTCATAATTTATTCATTTAGAAACTTCTTAGGAAATAATGACATTAATATCACAGGATAAATAAGTGTTAAGTGGGGTGAAACAAAAAAAAAACATCTTTCAAACTATAAGATATCCATAAATTAGCAGCTGTTTAAGGAGCATTCAGAGAGATCAGGAGTAAATGAGTCTGGGGTGGAGTCAAGGGTGGATCCAGGAGCAGGCACATGGTTATTCCTAAACAAATAAAAGCAAACCTGTGAATAAGAAATGTAGGCAACTAACACACTCACCCTGAGCATTGCCCNTGTCTGCTGTATATTGCTTTTGCTATGTTTAAGTATGGGCCTTGAATTCCTGTTCTTTCCAAGACCTTTAACTTGAAAGGATGCTGAATTTTGTAAAATGCTTTTTTTTCACAATCTAATGAAATGACCATGTTGGTTTTTTTTCTTTGAGTTATGCAGTAGATTACATTGATGGATTTCCATATATTGAACCACACCTGCATCTCTGGRATGAAGCCTACTTGATCATGGTGTATGATCATTTGGATGTGTTCTTGGATTTGGTTGTCAAGAATCTTATTGAGTATTTTTGCATCGATATTCATAAGGAAAATTGGTCTAATGTTCTCTTTCTCCATTGGATCTTTGTGTGCTTTTGGTATCAGTAAAACTGTAGCATCTTAGAATGAGTTGGGTAGTATTCCTTCTGTTTCTATTTTCTGGAATAGTTTGAAGAGTATTAGTGTTAGGTCTTCTTTGAAGGTCTGATAGAATTCTGCACTAAAATCATCTTGTTGTGTTCTTTTTTTGGTTGGGAGACTGTCAATGACCACTTTTATTTCTTTAGGGTTTATGGGACAGTTTAGATGGTCTATCTGATCCTGATTAAACTTTGGTAGTTGGTATATGTCTAGAAAATTGTTCATTTCATCTAGATTTTTCTGTCATGTTGAGTATAGGCTTTTGTAGTAGGATCTGATAATTTTTTCAATTTCCTCAATTTCTGTTGTTATTTCTCCTTTTTCATTTCTGATTTTGTTAATTTGGATACTGTCTATGTGTCCTCTCCTTAGTCTCTCTAAAGGTTTATCTATGTTGTTGATTTTCTCAAAGTACCASCTCCTGATTTTGTTGATTGTTTGTATAGTTCTTCTGCCTTCCACTACTCTTGGGTGTATTAACTTTCTTCTATTCTAAAGCTTTCAGGTGTGCTGTTAAGCTGCTAGTGTACGCTCTCTCCAGCTTCTTTTTGTAGACACTCAGAGCTATGAATTTTCCTCTTAGTACTGATTTCATTGTTTCCCATAAATTTGGGTATGTTTTGCCTACATTTTCATTAAATTTTAAGAAGGTTTTGATTTCTTTTCTTATTTCTTCCTTGACCAAGGGATCATTGAGTAGAGCACTGTTCAGCTTCCATGTGTATGTGGGCTTTCTGTTGTTTTTATTGCTATGGAAGAGCAACTTTACTCCTTAGTGATCTTATAGGAGGCATYGGATTCATTTGATATTCTTATATCTGTTGAGGTCTGTTTTGTGACCAATTATATGGTCAATTTTGAAGAAGGTACTATGAGGTGCTGAGAAGAAGGTATATTCTTTTGATTTAGGATGAAATGTTCTATAGATATCTATTAAATCCATTTGGTCCAAAACTTCTCTTAGTTTCACTGTGTCTCTGTTTAGTTTGTGTTTCCCTGATCTGTCCATTGAGCAGAATGGGGTGTTGAAGTTACCCACNATCTTTCAAACTATAAGATATCCATAAATTAGCAGCTGTTTAAGGAGCATTCAGAGAGATCAGGAGTAAATGAGTCTGGGGTGGAGTCAAGGGTGGATCCAGGAGCAGGCACATGGTTATTCCTAAACAAATAAAAGCAAACCTGTGAATAAGAAATGTAGGCAACTAACACACTCACCCTGAGCATTGCCCYKTGCTCACTTCACCCCCGAACTCGAACATAGAAACCTTAATCCCCAGTAGCTCTCAACGTGTCCATTTAATGAGAAGATCTCTGAAGAGTGGTTAAGTTAAATGAGACTGCCAGATTGGACTCTAATCCAGTCTGACACACAAATACACCACGAATGCACACTCACAAAGCCATCAGAGAAGGAACCCACCTGCAAGATGGGGACAGGCTTCTAAATGTCACAAAACAAAAGTACTGCTGATGCTTTTAAAACTGTGGTCCAGGATTGCAGTCTCTAAGAGAGATTACGTTTCTGTTGTTTAAGACACCRTGCTTTCGATATTTGTCATGACAGCCTGAGCTGATTAAGGCAAGGCTCTGTTATTTCTCATTGTGTCTGCCAAATCCTTTCTTCATGCTCCTCTACACTGCTGAGTTCAGCCATGTGCTGCCTTCCCTGACTGTCTGGTGGGAGTCAGGCTCTATGGCTTACTTGCCTCCTGGACAGTTTTCCTTGCTATTTAACTCTGAGATGAGTAAACTTTTCTGTTTCTCTGAACTTTTCAACATCCCAATTGTTTTCTTAAAAGAAGCCAGACTGTCTGAGGTGAGTTCTGTCTTCTGTCAGCGCCTGCCAGAGGTAGATAAGGGTCTTGGATGAAATACTCAGGGAAAATAAATGTATCCAAGGAGAATAGCAAGTTCAGAGTAGAAGAACTAAGAAAGCTGGTAGTACTACCCCAGTATTTCAAGTAGATCCTAGAAGGTGACAAGAATATTAGGCTAGAGTCCAAGGAGCAGAAGGTGTCTTTCCTGCAGGCATCATCCCCATGAACATAAAGGCTAGTAGGTCTTGGATTGTAAAGGTTCATTGCAAGAGCAAGTTCATTTGATTGACAGTGGGACAAAACAGGAAGTTTCTAAAACTGAGAAAGTGTTAGAAAAGTTGGTTCTTAAAATATAGGTTGTGACCCCTTTGGTTTTCCCCAAACATGTTCAGAAAATGTGAAGAGGTCAGATTATTTTTTATTATACTAATGCTGTGTTTCAATTGGTTTGCAATCTGTGGTGTTGATTTGAAAATGACAACTTGTCCAATAACTTCTGCTATTTTAGCACAAGTGAAGTTGGAGTACTGATCTGCTTCAGTGGTCTCTATATTCTTTATTGCAGTTGGCTCCCAATTGCAAAGTAYTGATTTAGATCAAGAATGCTCTCGACGAAATACAATTACTAACTTTTTATTAACTATGACTCTTGTGAGCATGTCACTTTAATACTATGGGTAGGGAGATGAGAAGTACACATAAAGCACTTTAATTTATGTGATGGCTGASTGAAACGGGAAAGGGCTTTTTATTGAAATGTCAAGCTGAACTTGGTCATGGATGCAATTTTGACTTGAAGCAACAGCAAGTGGGCAATGAGTGGCTCTTTTGACKTGGGTATTGACAGACATAATGAAAGATATGAGTCTYTCACTTCAAGGAAAGGATATAGTAACTATTCAGATTAAAATGCTTGTGTAAGTAACAAAAATGGAAAATTGAAAACCTGCTTTGGCATGGATGGCTTTTTGCAAGGCTTTCCTGAAGATTTTGACAAGTGTTAAAAATTATTGTTCCTAGGTGTATTAGAATAAACTATTAATCACATTGGAAGAACTGTATAATGCAAGAAGTTAATATTTTCAAAATGACCATTAAGATAGGTGTGTAAAACATTAAAATTCAACATAAATTAATATTCTGCAATATAAAAACATTTGAAAAATT
>BDUI01018539.1:11525-27555 GCA_002335545.1 Apodemus speciosus
TTTTTTTTTCTATTTATCACTTTCCTTTTATGAACTAAAGTTGGGGATATATTAACAAAAGATTTTTAATATAGATTTAATCAGGGAGGAGGGAGAGAAAAGTTGTCCATCCAAGTGGGATCTTTGTTGTGTTTTAATTTTTATTTTTAGACAGGGTCTCACTATACTGGCTGGCCTCAAACTCACAGAGATCCACCTCCCTCACCTAGCCCATGAGCCCAAGGATGATAAGCAATGGTGGCAGGCTGCCTCTGCAGGTGTAACCACAGCCCAGTGCCACAGCTCAGTGTGGCTTCCAGAAAGCACAGCCCCAACAAACACAAAGAGGTCTTGAGATTGAAAATGGCAGTGGTGAGGTTAGAAAGTAGGGCATTCAAGTGTAGCAGGAATGAACAGCAGTCAGAGAGACCTGCAGAGCATTCGGAGGGTCCTTGTGGAGGCTCAGGGACACGCATGGCCCCTGCCTACCCTCCCCTGCCTTCAGGTTATGGGAGCTTCAACTGGAGAAATGGAAGACAAACCTTGAGCAGAGTCAGTAGGTGTCTCCTATCTGGGCATATGGARGTTTTGGGTTGAAATCTGATCAGCTAAAGGAAAATGAATGTATTTTCTCTCAAGTGTGAGCATGTAGCCACATAATGTGATAATGTGATCACATTATCACATTATTGTGGTGATAATGTGARCATTATCACTACAAATGAATGAATGAGGGATTCCTGGGAAGACCAAYCTTTGACATCCTTTCTTTCATTCTGCCTTCCCAGGCCTGATAAGATACACAAAAGTAGAACTGAATTAAGAGGGTCCTCACCCTTGAAACTGTTGTGTGGGATGTCCAGAGGGAGAGAAGTCAATCAGACAGAAGTAGAAATTAAGTCAGAAGGTTTTGTTCTGGGAGTGTAGGGTGTAGGATTGCTCAGTTTGGGGAGCTAATACCAWGATTTATAATGACTGCCTTTACCCCTGCTGTGGCAAACTTAACCAACCTTGTGATACACTAGTGCTGTGAAGGGACACCTTAATCATGGCRACTCTTATAAAGGGAAGCATTTAATTGGAGCTTGTTTACAGTTTTAGAGGTTTAGTTCATTATTGTCGTTGTGGGAATCAGCAGCATGAAGGCAGCCATGGAAAAGCAGCTGAGAGTTTTACATCTAACTTCTTCCGACAAAGCCATACCGACTCCAACAAGGCCACACCTCCTAAAAGCACTACTCCCTATGGGACAAGCATTCAAACACAAGTCGATGGGGGCTAAACCTATTCAAACGACCACACTAGGCATTGATGAACACTAGTTCATCTCATCCCGAAAACAATTCTGCGAGGTAAACATATTCCTGTTTTTTATTGTGCCAAATTATAGATAACATTTTATTATTTTAGGTATGTAATTCAATGCTATTCTAGTTACCGTGTATAAATAGAAACATACAATGTTTCCTTTTTGCTACTAGCTTGAGTTTCATCTATGCTGTAGCAGGTATCCAAAGTTCATTATCTTCTGTAGTGCTAATAGTGTACTACATGTGTATGCTACCATCTGTACATTTATGCACTGGTGAATTTTGAGTTGCTTCTACTGTGGGGCCACTTTGAACTCACACTGCTGTTCATGTATCTGTTCAGGCATCTYGAGTCCCTCTTTCAGTTCTCCAACTTGAGATTTCTAGAAATAAATTTTTTCTAGCAAAAAAAAATTGTAGTAATTCCATAATGAACTTACTGTTTTTCCCAATGATGACCCCATTCTGTCTTCCCACTAGCAAAACGCAAGAATGGTTCTTCTAACTTGACACCTTCACCATTATCTTTTCCATAAAATAATCAATATTCTAATGGCTGTGAAATAATATTTCATTAATGTAATATTTTAATAATGAAAGATTAAATTTAATATTTCACTCCTCCTTCCCTAATGACTAGTTATGTTGACCATTTTTTCATGGGTCTACCAGTCACTTACGTTTCTTCTTTGAAGAAACATCTGTTGAAATTTTTTGTCTGCCTCATAGAGACCACACTTGGGCCGTTGCACGCAGTCAGGCTCACTAGCACCTTCCCACTGAGCTGGAGCTTCAGCCCTCAATTCCTAGTTTCAAATTGGATTGTTTGGGATTTTGTTGAATTCTAGGGGTTAATTTATATTTTGGGTGTTAATCCTTGATTATCTTTGAAGATGCTATATTTATATGGTTTGCAATTATTTTCTCCTACACTGAGGAATGTTTTTATTTTGAAAATGGTTAATAGTATCCTTTGCTAGAAAAAATGTATTATGATTTTGATGAAGTGTAAGTTTTTCCATTGTCTGAACTTCCCATGTCTTTATCCCAGCTTTTCATATGGACAAACCACAGCAGACAGGTTAAGTATTTTGTGTGTGATCACACTGTTGTTGAGATTGAAGATGTAACCATGAGCTGTGGCACTAGGCTGTAGGTCACCTGCTGGCGAGACACTCAGGCCACTAGTTGCTTCTCTTGCTAATCCTGGAACAGCACTTGGCACAAAGTAGGCACTTGCAAGTATTGAGTTAATATACAGAAGTGTTCAATGACAATCTCTACATTTCACCTTATGCACTTTGAACACATGATGCCTGCTACTCATCTGTGAATGTGGAGATATCTCAATACTCCCACTAGAGACAGCAGGGGACGTAGCTGACCAGTTGGTTATCAACCCTGCATCTGGCATGTCGTTGTGGCAATGATGCTGACACAGGAGAAATGGCCCCAACTTGGATTTTACTGATTGGCAGGACAAGACTCAGGTAGTAACGGGAGGTTTATTATAAAAATAAACATATAAAAGCCAGATGAGGTTGACACTATTGCCCGGGGAATGGAGTAGAGAGAGATCCTGGGGGAGGAGGACAATGAAATATGAACTGGACTGAAGGGAGGGAGGCAGGCTTTATGYGAGGAGTAACCAGCCTTAGTGTTGCTGATTGGTAGATGAGCTCAGAGTCTCAGAAATGTTGAGCTAACTATAGATGATGAAGAAAATTCAGATCTTGGAGTAGTAGTGCTTGGGTAACCCTAATGTTCAAGGCTCTGAGACAGGAAGATTCTAAATTTGAGGTCAGTGAGTTGGCAACCAGCCTGGAGCTATATGGTAAGTCACTGTCTCAAAAGAAAAAAGTGTGGACAAAATGAGGAAGAGAATGAGGAGATGGAGGAGGAGGGGAAGAGGAAGAGGAGGAGGAACAGGAGAGGGAAAAAGAGGAAGAGGAGGAAAGAGAGGAAGAGAAGGAGGTGAGAGAACACTGCAGCTGTGCAGAATAACAAACCTATTCTGCCTTTCAGTGCTAAAACATGGTTTTGAAAAAGAAATGTCAGGATATTAGTAAAACTGTATCAGCATCGACTGTCAAAAGGCTCCCATGCAGGTTCCTGAGCCCCTTTCCACCCCTTTCCTCACTTTTTAATGATCCATTTATTTTTAAGGCAATTCTTGCAGGAATTTGAAAGTTTAAGCAGGGGTTACACAGAGAACTAACAGGAAATGTCTCATCTTTCCAAGTTTATTGTTGAGAGTGGCCAGATGTCATTTGTTTGTAAGTGGGGATGGGAAGTTAGATCACAGAATGTGAAATTTAAAACTTTTTTTTTTTTTTAAGAAAGAAGAGAGTGTAGCAGAGGAAAATACTTTTTGCCTCCTCAGCCTGTGTTAGCATCAGTGGGCAGCGCTCGGGAGAAAGTCACCAACGCGAGAACATGTTTACTGTCTGGGACTTTGTTCTTGCCATAGTCTGTGGAGAACAGAGCTGGTCTCTGCCTAGCCAGGGCACAGTGTTAGGAGTCCTCCACGGACATGCTGCAGTTATGAGCCCTGCAGCAGATGCCAGAGTCCTTAGTGGTTGTCATGCCTCAGAGTAAAGAAACAGGACATTTACCAAAAGCCTTTTGACATTTATTAACAGAAGTTACAAAAGCAACTCTACCATTTTTTTAATTGTATTTTCTTCCTTGTGGTTTAAACTCTGTGTCAAATACTTCCAAGCTGCTGGGGCCTGCTGGCTAAGATCTGGCCCTTGTCTCTAAATTGCTATGCTGACAGTCCAGGAAATACCCTCTCCATCCTTCACTGTTGCTATAGTGGACTTTTGGCATGCTCCTGCTTGGCCAGGTGTTATCCCCAGTCATCACCATGACAACAATATACAATGAAGACTCCAAGGGGCTTGGAATTGACAGGCCAGAGATGGGGCCTGGATTCCTATCTCTAGCCCATGGTTAGCTGATCTATCTGTCTTCACCAGAGGGGGGGGGAAGAGAAGGGGGAGAGAGAGACAGAGAGACAGAGAGACAGAGACAGAGAGAGAGACAGAGAGAGAGAGAGACAGAGAGAGAGAGAGGTGGATCGGGCTTCTTTGGAAGGTCATGGGCTCCAGGCCAGACAAGCATGAAACCTTGGACTTTGTTATTGGACCACTGGGCCAAATGTGGTTCACTTAGCTGAATGCAAGGACACAGAGCAAAATGAGCCAGGAGCAGCCACAAGGCTCAGAATTTCCAGCTTTGCAAAGGAAAAGGAAAAGGGAAGCCCCCACCCCCATCTGACTGCTGGATGTCCAGGGGTAAAGGGAAGATTTTTCTCCAAGCCCATCTCCTCCTCTATTTGAGGTCTTCAGCAGCCCCATGTTCCCTGAGTCCTGCCTAAAGTCCTCAAACCCCAAACCTGCCTCTTCTTGGAGAATTCTAATGGCTTCATTCTGCACAAGCATTGAGCTAAGCAAGCCAACCCTTGACTAGGTCCATATGTCACACTGGCTTCTTTGCATTTTCTGTAAAAGGCTGCAGGGGTGTGAAAAGCAGACATGGGTTGTTGGATCGTTTGCTTGAGAAAGGTCTCACTATATAGCCACACTTGTCTTCAAAACACTGGAGTCCCCTGCATCARATGCTTGTGTTCTTACGTTAGTAGGCCTACGGTTACAGTTTTAAGCATTTTTAAGAGTTTATTAATAACACAATTAACAATAGTTAATAACACAGTGTTATTAAGTCACTGTGTTGTGTGGTCATTATCACATTCCCACCTTCTCAAACAAAAACTCCACCTTTTAAACTGTAGTTCTTTAATTCTCCCTCCCGTGTAGAACCTCCATTCTCTACCCTATCTACATGAACATTGCCTCGTTCGGGTAGGCACAGATAAGCTATAATCATATTATTACTTTGTGAAAATTATATATAGACACCACCATTCATACACTAAAATTGCAAAATAATGGGCTGAAGAGATGGCTCAGATGTTAAGAGCACTGGCTGCTCTTCCAGAGGACCTGAGTTCAAATCCCAGCAACCACGTGGTGACTCACAACCATCTATAACCAGATTTGGTGCCCTCTACTGGCCTGCTGTATACATAATAAACAAACAAACAAATAAACAAATCTTTTTTAAAAAGTGTAAAATAACATGTCTGATGCATGAATTATCATAACACTTGTCTAGGCTATTTCATAGAGACATGAATGTGAAGCAGCGTTGACTCTAAGGTGACTAAAAGGTGAGGAAGAGCTTGTCATCTCTCTATTCGTATCATATCTGTGTCAGTTCTGTCTCAGCCTCTGAGTTAGACTCTGCTCAGCTTCACATGTGGACATGTTTGAGAACAGTGTTGTCCAAGACCATAATAGAGGGTAACCCTGGCCTATTGCCTGGAATGTGTGTGTGTGTGTGTGTGTGTGTGAGCGTGCGCGCATGCCCTACCTGACCCTGTGCTCTCCCAGAAGACCAAGCACCTACAGCCCCATCATAAGGCCAAGTCATTTCTGTGAGACAATGATGCCTGAATGGATAGTGTTGACACCCTTAGCCCACCAAGTACAAGGTCAGGATGTTCGTGTACAAAATGATGCCCATGACCAATGGGCACTTACCAAGTTTTAGCCCATTACCCCAAAAGAATCCTCCGGTTGCTGATCCTCTTGTCCAAATAAACAGGGCTGGGCCACCTCTGGCCAGGGCAGGGCCACCTCTGGCCAGTGCAGGGCCACCTCTGGCCAGGACAGGGACCTTTTGCCTTAAGTCATCTGAATCAAGTTGAACTCCCAGTAACAGAGCCTTACCTTGGCTTGGTCTCCTTTCCGCTGCCTCCATGCCACAAGCTCGTGCTTATACCCTTGGTGCCCAGGCAGCCCTGTGTGCTGACATGGTGCATTCCCTTGAGKAAYCTCATGTTCTCATCTCTGTTCTATCCCAATCTGGCAGATGACCCAGCACAAAAGTGACTCCTCCAGGCACACAACTCCAGATCAGATCTGGCCTCTCCTTCTAGAATCATCTCTTTCTGAACTTTCTCCCTGAATGAGYTGTCACTTGGCAAATTTAACTAAAAAGAAAAGATTCCCCTTTGAATAAGCATTTCTTGTTGGGTATTGTGCAGATTACAATCACGGCTACCAGTAACAAACTCCCACGAACTGGGTGTCTTAGAGCGAGTGTATGTTCATTCGTGGGTTTGGGACACGTGTAAAGAAAGCACTATCAGAAAACAGTCCACAGTGTTCTTACACAAACTATGGTGCCTATGAAGCAGTAAACAATATAATGCCACATGTTATTTAACCCCGAAGCCCTGGGACACAGCGACAGCTGTACTCTTCGCAGCTTTAGAGACTAAGAGTCTAAAATCAAGGTGCCAGCTGGGCTCATTCCCCACGAGAGCTTTAAGAGAGACTCTTCCCTGTCTGCCCAGACTCTTCTCAGTAGCTTGGGCTAAGCCGACATTCCTTAGCTTGTTACTGTACCAGCTCAATCTACCATCTTCACATCTGCTTCTCTCTCGTATAAGCATGTTGTCATTTGATTTACAGCCCAGTCTACTTTATCATAATCTCATCTACTTATTTTGTTTTTGTTTTTCTGAGGCAAGGTGTCTCAATATAGTCCTGGCTGTCCTGGAGCTCAATATGCAGAACAGGCTGGCCTTGAATTTATGGAGATCTGTCTGCCTCTGTCTCCTGAGCGCCGGGATTAAAGGTGTGCATGACCACAGCCAGCTTCTCATCTCTAGACAGTTAATTACGTTTAACAAATACCCTTCTTCCAAGTAAGGTTGTTGTCCCTCATTCTGAGTGGATGTGAATATGTGGTAAGGGCNAGTACAAGGTCAGGATGTTCGTGTACAAAATGATGCCCATGACCAATGGGCACTTACCAAGTTTTAGCCCATTACCCCAAAAGAATCCTCCGGTTGCTGATCCTCTTGTCCAAATAAACAGGGCTGGGCCACCTCTGGCCAGGGCAGGGCCACCTCTGGCCAGTGCAGGGCCACCTCTGGCCAGGACAGGGACCTTTTGCCTTAAGTCATCTGAATCAAGTTGAACTCCCAGTAACAGAGCCTTACCTTGGCTTGGTCTCCTTTCCGCTGCCTCCATGCCACAAGCTCGTGCTTATACCCTTGGTGCCCAGGCAGCCCTGTGTGCTGACATGGTGCATTCCCTTGAGKAAYCTCATGTTCTCATCTCTGTTCTATCCCAATCTGGCAGATGACCCAGCACAAAAGTGACTCCTCCAGGCACACAACTCCAGATCAGATCTGGCCTCTCCTTCTAGAATCATCTCTTTCTGAACTTTCTCCCTGAATGAGYTGTCACTTGGCAAATTTAACTAAAAAGAAAAGATTCCCCTTTGAATAAGCATTTCTTGTTGGGTATTGTGCAGATTACAATCACGGCTACCAGTAACAAACTCCCACGAACTGGGTGTCTTAGAGCGAGTGTATGTTCATTCGTGGGTTTGGGACACGTGTAAAGAAAGCACTATCAGAAAACAGTCCACAGTGTTCTTACACAAACTATGGTGCCTATGAAGCAGTAAACAATATAATGCCACATGTTATTTAACCCCGAAGCCCTGGGACACAGCGACAGCTGTACTCTTCGCAGCTTTAGAGACTAAGAGTCTAAAATCAAGGTGCCAGCTGGGCTCATTCCCCACGAGAGCTTTAAGAGAGACTCTTCCCTGTCTGCCCAGACTCTTCTCAGTAGCTTGGGCTAAGCCGACATTCCTTAGCTTGTTACTGTACCAGCTCAATCTACCATCTTCACATCTGCTTCTCTCTCGTATAAGCATGTTGTCATTTGATTTACAGCCCAGTCTACTTTATCATAATCTCATCTACTTATTTTGTTTTTGTTTTTCTGAGGCAAGGTGTCTCAATATAGTCCTGGCTGTCCTGGAGCTCAATATGCAGAACAGGCTGGCCTTGAATTTATGGAGATCTGTCTGCCTCTGTCTCCTGAGCGCCGGGATTAAAGGTGTGCATGACCACAGCCAGCTTCTCATCTCTAGACAGTTAATTACGTTTAACAAATACCCTTCTTCCAAGTAAGGTTGTTGTCCCTCATTCTGAGTGGATGTGAATATGTGGTAAGGGCYGAATGTGTCAAGCCCACCAACCATGGTTAAAAAAAAGTGCCAAACACAAAACTTCACTCCATCACACGAGACAAATTTTCCCTTACAGAGCACAGTGTCTGCTAAAGACACTGCACTTTGTCATTTCACAGGAATTCTCCTTAGGGCTTAGAAATACACATCTACAGTGGATACAAAAGCAGAAAGAAACTAAAGCAGAAAAGCTGCAAGCCCACGAGGCTGTGTCCCAGTCTGTGTAGAGGGTTCTCCTGTTGATCATACAGATACTCCACAAAGGGGACTTGGAATGATTTGAACATACCCCGAGTTTATAAAACATATGGTGACAAATTACTTTAAGGATGTAAACAAGATCCAGAATATACATTCAAACCTGAAATGCTTGGTTTGCCTTCAAGCTGTGCCCTGTGGGTGTGGTGGTCGGAATTCCAAGGCCTCCCATCTCAAAGAAAGCAGACATAAAAGGAAAGGTTGCGTAGATCTTTGCTCCATGCTGGCCAAGAGACATTGACACTATTTTCTTCCAAAACATCTTTGTCTCTACCCTTCTCTCTTCCCAGTGTATCCTACACCAAAGTCAAGACGCTGGAGATGGATGCTTCTCTGGTCCCAAAGATCTTCCCTAGAGAGGAGACTCATTCCTCATCATTTCCACACTGTGCTCTGGCTTCACATTTCAGGTATCTCTGTGAAGTCCTTTCTTCGTGTCAACTCTTTACATCTTTGCTGATACTGGAAGGTAGATAATGCCAATGTCTTGCCTCTCTTTATCCCCATCTGTGTGGTGTCAATGTTGACTGGCACTGGAAGCCTCTGGCTTTTCAGGAATGTTCTCAGCTCCTATCCCAGGCCAGCAGTAAGATACCTAGTTTCATAGAATTCACATATTTTAGAATAGTTGCCGTCCATTAATATTTAACTATTCTCAGAAGTACTTGTAGAAGTTCCTGGCTCTTTGAGCACATGGGCACAGGGGAAAAGTTCCTGAACAGAACACCGATAGCTTATGCTCTAAGATCAAGAATTGACAAATGGAACCTCATAAAATTACTAAGTTTCTGTAAGGCAAAGGACACTGTCAAAAGGACAAAACACGCAATCAACAAATTGGGAAAAGATCTTCACCAACCCTCTATCTGACAGAGGGCTAATATCCAAGATATACAAAGAACTCAAGAAGGTAGACTCAGAGAGCAAACTAACCCTATTAAAAAATGGGGTACAATGCTAAACGAAGAATTTTCACCTGAGGAATANAATGGATACAGAAAATGTGGTATATTTACACTATGGAATACTACTCAGCAATTAAAAACAATGAATACATGAAATTCTTAGGCAAGTGAGTGGAACTGGAGAATGTCATCCTGAGTGAGGTAACCCAATCACAAAAGAACACACATGGTATGCACTCACTGATAACCGGATATTAGTCAAGAAGCTTGGAATTTGATATGTGAATTGGGCATCATTATGCCCAAGAAGAAGGAAGGAGTGGCCCCTGGTCCTGGAAAGGCTCAGTTCAGCAGTGTAGGGGAATACCAGGACAGGGAAATGGGAAGGGGGTGATTGGGGAAGGGGGGTGGGAGAGCGAAGAGGGCTTATGGGACTTTCGGGGAGGGGGAATCCAGGAAAGGGGAAATCATTTGAAATGCAAATAAAGAATATATGAAATTAAAATAAAAGAAGTTCCTGGCTTTGATCTTTTAAAAAGACTCATTACTAATTGTATTATTTAGCCAAAAAGAAAAGAAAAGCATCATGTCTAGGGATCTGACCATTTTTATCTATGACTAATGTTGTCCTCACAGAATCCGTGTAATAGGAACTATCAGGCCTTAATTCACCAAGGCTCCTTCCCTAGAAAGTGACTTTCCAGCAGCCTGCTTACTGTCAAATGCATGATTCAGTGGGAGACATTTTCGGTCACTCCTGTGTCATAGCTCACATGGGCCAACCTGAGTCAGCCACTGTCCACCTGTTTTTTAAAGGGCTGAATTCTCTTACAGACCTATGTAGAGAATGTTATTATCATCTCCATTTAAAACGCACGAAAACTAGGATCCTGAGAGGTTAAATCATAGAGTTGGACCCTGGATGGGCTCAGCTTGTCCATCTGAGCACTACTGTGTCATCGCTATGGCCGCAAGGCCACATACTACCCCCTTAGGGAGGAAATGGCATGCCCTAATGACGTGCACCTGGGGTCTGCAATGTGGAAGGAAGTACGCTCAGTGTGTGAGACTTCCATGGACAAGGCCTTAGTTAGGCTTTCTGTTGCAGCAATAAAACACTGTGACCAAAAAGCAATTTGGGGAGAAGGGTTTACTTGGCTTTCACTTTCATATCACTGTTCATCATCAAAGGAAGTCAGGACAGGAACTCAAACAGGGCAGGAACCTGGAGTCAGGAGCTGATGCAGAGGCCATGGAGGATGTCGCTTACTGGCTTGCTCGTCATGACTTGTTCAGTCTGCTTCCTTATAGAATCCAGGAGCACCAGGCGCCGATGGCACTGCCTACCGTGGGTTGTGCCCTCCCCATCAATCGCTAATTAAGAAAATGGCTTACGGGCTTGCCCACAACCCCGTCTTATGGAGGCATTTTCTTAACTGAGGTGCCCTCCTCTCATGACTTTAGCTTTTTTGTAGTGACTTTAGCATTTTTAGTTTTATGTCCAGTTGACGTAAAACTACACACCCACGTTAAGAATGAGGGCACCGTCTTTATATATATTTTACGTGTGAGGTAACTAAGGGGGAGAGAGTCTGAGTCCAGCTCCTCTGTCTCTAAGTCCTAAGTTCTTAGCTAGTCTCCAAGAACACCCCTTCTCCACCAAGCTGGCGTGACGCCTTCTGGGTGTGCCTTGCTTCTATTGAGAAAGCTCACACTGGGAAAGCATCTTTCTTCTTATTGGCCTCCTCGTCCGTAGTCTGTCTACATTTCTGCCTCTCTTGAGCCCAACTCTACAGGATGACCTCCTTCCGAAGGGCTGAAGTTATTCCCAGCACTGACCCATTTATTCCCTGGAAGCTTCTCCCAGGAAAATTTCAGTTACAATGCAAATATGTTGCCTGGCAAAGAGGTCTGGACTCTGTTTATTGTTTTATCCTAGAGAACACAGCTTGGGGGTGGTGAGACTTGCTAGGGCGAAATGATGGGGTGGGGGTTGTGGTGCAGAGGACAGTGGTCAGAGAATTCAAGTGSAGCACCAGGGAGGAAGAAAGGGAAGGACGCTCTGGTCCTGGTGACGGACAAGGACAGGACAGGCCCTACTCTCTTCAGTGTCACCATAGGCCACTGGGCTCTCGGAAGCAATGAGTCTGGTCCTGTCCTAAGAGAACAGCTAATCATGGGTGAAGTTCGAGGTCACATCTTTCTCAGTTCCTAGAAGGGCAGCAAAGCAGATCCTCCAAGAGTGCCCACTCACCCAACCTCTCCTGTTCATTCCAGGTCTGGCTTTTTCTCACAGAACAGCAGATGCCTCCCAGTCAAGCACATCAAAAAGTCTGCTTTCCCTCACCCTAAAGGAAAACGTTCTCCCAAACCTTCTCTGGGCATCAAACCACAGATGAGGTGTTGTGCTTAATAATGGATCTCACTCAATACATGGTCCCATGACTTATAGATGCCATTTAAATATATGGAACATCTATCTCCCTGTCAATTCCAGTAAATAACCTATGGTTTTAAGACAGTCGCATTGTATTCTATACCACAAACTCTTTGTGTCCCAGAATCCTTTTGTTGTCCCCCTCCTAAATAGCATTGTCCTCTTCATGGTGTTTTTGTTTGTTTTGTTTTTTGTTGTTATTTTATTTTGTTTTTGAGTATTGCTGCCAGTTACATGTATGTGCCAGTATCTCATGTGTGTGGAACGACAGCTGCATTTTAGAGATGTCATGGACATTAGTGTTTTATTCCTGTGGTCTTAGGAAGGGTGAGGAGAGGACCAAATGCCTCCCAGACTTAGCCTTAGAGGCTCAGCGCCAGACTGTCCTTCTGACTGAAGAGCAACCAGTGAGTCATTTCACCACAGATCTGAGCCAGCATCACAGAGATCAACTGTGAGTGTGAATCTTGACCCCACAATCATCCCCCAGGTGCCCTCTGGCCCCCCATTCCGGGGCACACGGGCTCTCCTGCGTCATTTTCTGTAAATGTCAGAGGAAATCCCCAGAGAAGGTGGACTCCCTCCCTGCCTTCCAGAAGGCACTCCCACGGAGATARCCGGATGAGCGCTTCCCTTCCCTCATCTGCACTCGTAGTTCTCAATGGTCTCTGCCTGCCAAAAGAATGGTAGCCTAGTTCACTGCTGCTGCCGTCAGACACAACCCTTCCTAGAAAACCGTGACTCCATTTACTGTCTCATCTCTGGGTGGCCAACCATTTCCCATAAGCTCTTGCAGTCTGAAAGCAGGTTTTTGGGGAGCCCCACCGAGTGCCTACGTGGGGAGATGCTCACATACTCAATGCTTAACGTTCCAGAAAAAGAAAGAAAGAAAGAAAGAAAGAAAGAAAGAAAGAAAGAAAGAAAGAAAGAAAGCCAAGAGCCTGTCCTTGGTTCATGATAAACAGAAGCATTCAATAGTTCGCTACAAAACTCAATACTCTTTTACCAACATTCTCTTTTCTGATGTAGAAAGTCCCTGCACTATGTCAGTACAAAAAAATAGTAARATCATTTGCCTGTTACACAATGGACAGCACAAATTTTCCACACTGGTCATTAGTCTTTGGATTTAGTCAAATATTCTGTGAACAACTTATACAACTAATTTCTTGTGGTATTTAACAGTAGTTTTAGGTGATGTAGTTTCATCTTCATTATTATGGATCTGGCATGCTAACTGTATCTTTAATGCATATTAAAATTTAAAATTGTTGCCTATCTCCTAAAGTGCTCTGGAGCCCAGAACAGTGGCACACTGCCAGGCATTGCACCACATGAGGTCCCGGGCTCAAACCTTCCACAGCGAAGCTGTCTGAAGCTAACACGGGCTAACTGATTACTAGTCAGACACGGAGAGGTTCTGCCATTTCCCTCTGCTTTTTATAAATCACAAGTCCAGAAGCTGGGTATTGGGAAGGATGGAGAAATTACCTCCTTTTCATTTGAAAGGTAGAGAAGCTGAATGGAGAACAATGCAGACCTAGGTATCCACGTGAGTGACCGTAGGCCCAGCTCCTCATTGCAAAAGGGAGCATATTTCTAAAGAACCCTGAGAGCTACTTTCTAAATTGGAATGAAGATTAAATGAGGTAAAATATGTGTGAGATCACAGTCCCCAGTGAAGCCAGAATGACCTTCAGAGAAATTGCAAATGTGAATATTCCCCAAGTGTGGGCAGGCCTAGCCCACTTGTTCCTGGAGGACCTCTGCAAAGGAAATGAAAACTCAACAGACAGAAAGCAGCTTTGAGTGACCGGAGAGTCAAGATCTCTGGGAAGTGGAACCCCACTGCGAATCCATCAGGAGTCCCTTTGAGATGTCCTGAGAGTCCTGAAGAAGGATCAGGTGGGCTCGTCCTAGGGTCCTGGGCTGCTGTGCCTCACCATAGAACCAACGAGCCACTCAGGGGTTAGAAGTTAAGATGACATTTCAGGCGTGTCTCCTGAAAAATGAAAGCCGAGGTCCGCCATGATAAGTTGTTTAGAATGGGCAAAGGTAGCTCAGGGCCATGGCGAAGGGGTGGGCCCTGGTGGGCCTGGGCTGGGAATCCCACTCCCACTTGTACTGGATCAGCCTATGCAAAGGGCTGGGGATAAATATGCTACTGAGGATCCAGGGGACAGCAAGGAGCCTGACGTGCCCAGAGTGGACGAGAGGAGGACTTGGTGCGCGGCACGCCTGTCCTCCTTCCTTGGTCCAAAAGACAATGAGAGAAGAGACCCGACTTTTCAGTCCCAAGAGGCCTGGTGACTCTGGCTCAGGGGTAAGTCCCGTATTAGCCAGCTCCTGCTGTGGGCTTAGGTCGGCTTGCACATCTTTTGGAGGACACATAGGATCTGGAAAGAAACTCGAAGAACCCCAGTTAGTGATTGGGGCTGACGAGACATTTGAGTGTCTTCTGAGTGGTGGACATATGCCACCCGAGCTTCTATTCTGCCCAGGTGATATCAGGCATATCACAGAGCTGATGTCTATTTCTCTGTGTCTGAAATAGAAGCTGTGGTAAGCAGTTTAAATGCTGTAAGAGCAATATTTATCCAAATTCTTGTTCCTAAAAGGAAATGGAAATCCTGCATTGTGGGCAAGTTGGCCCCAGGTAGACACTGTGGACAACCTGGCCTGCAGTCTGGGATAAAGGACTTTCGTATCTGACCCAGCTCAGGTCCTGTTTCTGCTTTTTGACAGCCATGTGATCATAGCCCACTGGCTCAGCCAACAGAGATCCCAGGGTCTTTAAAGATACAGTAGAGATAACAGTATGTTGATACAGAACCATTGAAAAGATCAAAGAAAAGACACAAAAGCCCCCCTCCCCTAGGCCCACAGTAAAGGCTGGCTGATAATGTTTTAGCCCTGTACCAGGCTTATTGGTACCGGAAGAACTCGGTCTCTTCTCTCATTGTGTTGCAGAACTGGAGGGCACAAAGCAGTACTCTTGGCCCCAAATGGCATTTCTCGAGTTCTAAATGACCATTCTGGACTCATGACCACATCGACGAAGCCATAGCCATACGAGGAAAAACCGGTACAGCAGGAGCTTCACCGAGCCTGGGCTGGGTCCAGTGCACCTTAACAGCTTCCGCGTGGTGTGGGGTCCAGTCCCCCCCGGCTGATGCCACACTGAGCAAGACGGTGCTGAGCCGCAAGAAGGACTGCTCCAGCTGCTTCCTGCAGCGAGATCTCACACAGTCGGCCTCCCTCGGAAGATGCACTCAGAAGCGCTGCTGAGAAAACAACCCACTTCCCCGGGAGACTTCAAACGCCCACACCCGCTCTGCCGTTGCACATTTTTGCAGCTGAAGGAGAAACTGCTGGAAATAGGAGTTTCCCTGATGTCATCCTCCGAGACCAACTGTGTTCTCTGGGAGACACCAGGGCGTCGGTTCAGGAAGGGCTGGGTGGGAATCAATGCTGCTTTGCTCAAAGGCACTGCGTTCTTCCCTAAGGGAGGTAAAATGGGGCTCAGAGTCAGACGAACTTTCACCTGCCCCTGATGGCCATCACAGTTCTGTTTATGAGCCCAGAGTGGGAGAAGGAAGCAGGTAAGTCGTGAAATATTCCAGCCACTCCTAGCCTATCCTCTCCTCAGCCACCGCCCCCCAACCTTTATACAGTGGACTCCTCTTGCTCCTTCTAATTCCCATTCTTCAGGTGGTACTCGGAGGTGTCTAGCGGGTCTGGGGGTGTAGCTCAGCGATCGAGTGTCTGTCTAGTATGCTCAAGGCTTTGAGTTASATTCTCAGCACTGTAACAACCAAAAATGGCCCAGAAGGTAATGCTGACTGAAYAAGCCTGACAACCTGGACTCCACATGATGTAAATGGTCTGTGGYGTGCCTCTTCCCCTTCCTACACACACTACAGGTACACGTGGGGAGAAAGTTTAAATGTTGGCTATTGTTCAACATTGCTAGGATGAATTTCTCTGAAAATTGACAGGAAAGAATAAACACCTATCCC
>BDUI01018541.1:22627-33247 GCA_002335545.1 Apodemus speciosus
CCCCCTTATACCACCCCAGGGATGCCTTGCTTAGCAGAACATAGAAAGTGGAAACCATCTTCGCTTGAATGTCTCTGTAGACACCTACTGGTTTATTTCTTGCTTTTGAAAACCACGAAGGATATCTCTTTCTGTGATCYGAGTCATTTCCCCAGTAGGAGGGCACACACCATGCACTCTCAGGTGCCCTTGTGTAATGAGTAACACGCTTGGCTCGGAGTGCCATCTTTACTGGTGTTTGACCATCGATTGTTCTGCTGTGTGGGAACCTGTTTCCCCTAATGCTTGTTTGCTTGTCCTTGTTCCTTCTTTTTATGTCACTTTGAATAACACACCTCATAGTGGTGTCACCCAGAGCCCAGGGTCACCCAGGTGGCAGCACCAGCAAACAGTGTGTGACTTGCTCTTAGGGACATGGTTGATTTTGCATATGATTCTGAAAAAACAGAAGCTTGTAGACCATGCCTGGAGTCCAAGTCTCCTCCAAGGCTTACTCCCAGGAGGCCTGGGTCTGTTCTGAAGGTTGCTGCTTCAGTTCACTTTGGAGGGTGTTAATGTGTGGTCACCACCCCATGGACTTCATCCAGGTAGCAGGCACTGGGTGGGCCAAGGCTAAGGTCTTCTTAAAGCATGGCTTTCTTATGCGGGGGCCGAGAGATGCCTGGCAGTAAGRAGTGCCTGTTGCTCCTCCAGGGGACCTCAGCTCAGGTCTCAACATCCCTCTTCAATGGCTCACAACTATCTGTCACTCCAGCTCCAGGGTATCCAGTGCCCTTTTCTATCCTTTACAAGCACCAACACACTTGTGCCATGCACACATGTACAGAGACAAGTATGCATACATGCACATAAATATAAATAAAATCTTATAATAGAGAAATAAGCTGGGAGTCACTCCAAAGCTGCCTTTCATCCACCTCTGTTGCCTGGATTGCTTGGCTCCTGGCTCCTGGGAATATCCCCCAATGAACCTATAACAGCTTCCCTGACCTTTAGTGAAACACACCACCATCGCCTGCAGAGAGTCCTGGGGGAAGGAGTCCCTTCTTTCATGCAGCCTCAGAGCAAGCCTCTCAGTGGCCTCTCACTCTGTCTTTTATCCCTCACCTTAGCCAGCCATGGAAAACAGAAGCAGTTCTGATCAAACCTTCAGCATGGTTTTGCTACACAGTAGTCATCCAGGAAAGCTGTGGTTTTCATCATCTGAATTTTTACTTCACTGAGTGGCTGGAGTTTTGCTTCTTATCTCTTGTAGACACCAAATAATTTATTGCTGAGACCCACCCTGGCAGGCGCTACAGTCTTCTGAACTTCTAAAAGGGCATCTGCACTCAACCCAAACCACTTGCTCCGAGCCTCTTTGAACTCTGGCTGCACATGATCTCTTTCCCCCTTTGGCAGGGGGTTGGAAAGAAACAGGAAGCTTCAGGGAAAATAAGGCTCTTCCAGCACTCAGCCGCAAATGTCTTCCTGCCCAGTTTGCTTCAGATTACAGCCTGGAATACATGTGGTTTTGTTCCTTGGTTCTATTCCCTTTTAACTTCCTCCCTTTAATTTGGAGCTCTGAGAATTTTCTAGGTAGCCACTGGCTACCAGTCTAATTTTGCTAGCTCT
This sequence comes from Apodemus speciosus, assembly GCA_002335545.1. Lineage (NCBI taxonomy): Eukaryota > Metazoa > Chordata > Mammalia > Rodentia > Muridae > Apodemus > Apodemus speciosus. The sequence continues at coordinate 24,242 of BDUI01018541.1, forward strand.
CTTTGTTTCCCACCTGGGTACCTTGGGCTGGTTTATTGGAACTCAGAGCCTTTTGGTTTCTATGAATTAGTCTAGAGCTGTGGGCTTTACTGGCCCATTGGTTAGAAATGCAAACATTTAAGCTCTCTGCCTCTCACGTGTGTTATTTCAGCAAATATTTAGAGTGCTTCTGCATCCGACTTAGGACTAGCTCAGGATTATACACTTGAATCAGCAATGGGTGAGCCTGGCCCTGCAGAAGCTAATGGTGTATGAGGAGACAGAGTCATGACTTAACACTGCCCAGCTAGAGTGTTGATGCCACAGCCAAGAAGGATGTGCAGGCTGCCTAGCAAGGGCGTTCATAACGGGGCAAAGCAGACCAGGAGGAGCCCATGCTAAACGCCTGCACCAGTACACAGGTGTACCAGTGGGGCAGCATTCCAAATGGAGTCAGGTTGTTGGGGACCTGGTGGATGGTGCACTGCTCGTGGGGTTCAGGATACAAGAGGAATTGAAGACTGGAGAGCAGACCAAGAAGACTGAGGACTCATGGTGGAGGGCATCAGATAACTACAAACCTAGACTCTTCTGGAATTGAACTTTGTTCTCTAGCCACAGATGAGCCACAAAAAGGACTTGTTTATTTATTTATTTGTGAGTGTGTGCAACACAAGGTGTGTATGCAAGCCTTCCTTAGCTAAAATGTCCACTTTTTAAAAACTTTTTTTGAGACAGAATCTTCAGAGTTTGGAACTCACTGATTCAACTATACTGTCTGGCCAGCGTGCTGGATTTCTGCATGGGTTCTGAGGACCACACTCAGGTTACGACACTTGGAAGGCAAACATTTTATTGGCTGAGCCATACCCTCAGCTCCCATAAAAGTGTCGTACATAGAGGGTAATGACTATGACCAGGTCAGTGTGGRAAGAATCAAAAGTGAAAGAGGCTCCTAAACTGGGTCCCCGGTAGAAGGGTTGGTTCTAGGCACACAGGGACTATGACTGGGCAGGCATCTCTTCTCTGAAAATAGAGGAGTGGACATTTTACAATCCCAATTCTTCTCTCTACAGAGAGGTTGGGTTCTAAGAAGCCTCACCCAGGTATGAGATTTGATGATTCTTGCTGATGTAGACTCTCCCTGTAGTACTCACCTTCTCTGCTGTGGACAGACATTTCAGGACATTTTGACTCCTGATCATACCCACTCCAGCTTTTGGGGCTTCCAGTATGACCATAAGTGGGTGTTTTAGGTCCTTTCTTGAAGCATCTCTATGTGTAAGGACTGAGATTCCTCACTGAGTTTCTCTTTGATGCTACATCAGGACTGCTCTGCCGGGAGACATCTGCTGCTGCTCCTTAGGACACATTGATACGAATTGTTGGGTTTTATAGACTCAATGCAAAACAATTCAGAATTTTGCATATTGCGTTCATATATTGAAAGCCCGTGTGTGTGTGTGTGTGTGTGTGTGTGTGTGTGTGTGTGTGGTGTGAGGAGGCAATGGCAGTACAAAAGAGGAGGAACTCAAGTGTGTCTGCCTCAACTCCATCCTCTTAGGCTTGGTGCCCAAAGGAAATCAATGTTCCATTTACGATTCTTATAGTATTATTTTATAGGTATGAGTGGTTTGCCTGCATGTATGTACCATGTGCATGCAGTGTCCATGGAAGCCAGAGGACAGCATCCGATCCCCTGGAGCTGGAGTTCTACATGCTTGTTAGCTGCCAGGTGGCTGCTGGGAATCAAACCTGGGTCCTCAGGAGGAGCAGCCTCGGGAAGGTGACTGCTCAGTCATCTCTCCAGTTGTCCAAGTTCTGCTTTGGGCATGTATTCATTTGCTGTGTGTGTTAGTTTGTTCGTTCATTCATTCACTCATTCATTCACTCATTCATTCTCTCTCTTTCATATGAATAGGAGCTCTTTAATGTCCCGAGTTTAGTGTCCTTTGCGCCCTGTTTCCTTTCACTTTTCCATGTTTTGGAAAGCTTGTTACATTGTTACATCTATGTATGTGCACCTGGCTTGTCCTTTGGCCGGCTTCCTCCAGTGTTTGAGTGGGTCATAACTTAGCTGGCTCTGGATTCCCCTGTTGAAGGGGATATACACTGTTTCCGGTTTACCCTCCACGGTCACAATTTGGGTAGCAACATGGCTTACTGCCATGACCTAGCCAGCTGCCAGCTGCCATGTTGGTAACAGACTTTCCACCGAGCTCAAGTTCTCTCTGACTCTCAGTTGCCTCTCATTTCCTCTCGGTTTGACAACTACACACACTTAAGCTGGAAGGAAGTGATTCTAGGCTCTAACTCCTCTCCATTGCCTGCAGTGTAGCCGTGCATCTGCCCTCTGCAGCCTGGAGGTTGTTTCTTCACCAACACAGCCCACACCTAAAGATTCCTTTCCCCAAGTGATAATTTTACTTTGTTTCAAGACAGGATCATACATGGTAGCACAGGTTGTCCTAGAACTCACTATTGTAGCACAGGGTGGCCTTGAACTTCCAGTTATCCTTCTGTCACAGCCTCTAAAATGATGAGTTTATAGGCATATGCCACTGTGCCCAATTTGTGACAACATCTGGCTCCTTTCTGATATTGCAATCCCCAGTGCCATTCTGGAAATAAACTCTGGGAAGGAGATGTGCTTACGGACTCCTCAGACCATCCATCCCTCCTGCCAGAGTACCAGGGGTGCTGCAGGTTCAGCAGATTGCTGTGGGGTCCTTAAATCCTTATTTCTTGCACATCTGCCATCACTGAGAAGGACAGTTGTTAGAGTTAGTTCCTACTGTCCTTAGAGAGAGAGAGAGAGAGAGAGAGAGAGAGAGAGAGAGAGAGAGTGTTCATTCACAAATCTTTTTATTTATTTTTGTTTGAGATATCTCTGTAGCCCAGGCTGGCCTCAGATTCACTGTGCAGCTGGAGATGACTTTGAACTCCTGGCCCTCTCCTTCCTCCACTTCCAAGCACTGCAATTACAGGTGTGTGTTACCATGTGTAGTTTCTGCAGTACTTGGGAAAGAACCCAGGGCTTTGTGTGTGGCTAAGCTAGCTGACTGCCAACTGAGCTATGGTCCTAATCCCTAAAAACCCTCAGAATGGTTTTTGTTTTAAAATTGTATTTATCTGTTCTTTGAGGATTTCATGCATGTATACAGTGTGTTTTGATTCTGTCTACCCTCCAGGTCCTCCAGGTCCTCCAGATACCCCAGACGTCCCCCACCCAACTTCATAGCCCGTTTGTTTTTTCTTTATAATCATTGGGTCCCATTGGAGCTGCCTGTATGAGCATGGGTGTAGGCCATTCACTAGTGTGGCACCTACCAGAGGCCATGCCCCCAAAGGCTCCCTCTCAGCCAGCAGCCATCGATTGCCACTAACTTGCAGCTAGGGCTGGGGTTTCCTGAACCCCTCCTCCACCCACACTGGAGTGTTGACTGGCTTGATGTTGCACAGGTTTTGTGTAAAAGCCCATAGCTGCTGTGAGTTCATGAGTGCTGCAGTACCCAGAAGGCACTGCTTCAGCCTAGCACTGAATGCTGCCATACCCAGAAGGCACTGCTTCAGCCCGGCACTGAAAGCCTTTTTAAGAGATAACATTTGGTCTCACTGGTGAACTAGGAATGGCGGTCTGCATTGCAAACCCGTTTCCTCCAGCTTCCCCTAGCTTCGAGGACCACAAGGGAGGAGGGGAGAGCAGGAAGATGCCCATGTGTATCTCGAGCCAGGAAGAGAGGGCGACCTTCAGATGCTGCATCTCTGTGCTTGGGGACGTGCAATACTTAGTATCACACTTCCTCCATTGGGAATTTGGTGCCNTTACCATGTGTAGTTTCTGCAGTACTTGGGAAAGAACCCAGGGCTTTGTGTGTGGCTAAGCTAGCTGACTGCCAACTGAGCTATGGTCCTAATCCCTAAAAACCCTCAGAATGGTTTTTGTTTTAAAATTGTATTTATCTGTTCTTTGAGGATTTCATGCATGTATACAGTGTGTTTTGATTCTGTCTACCCTCCAGGTCCTCCAGGTCCTCCAGATACCCCAGACGTCCCCCACCCAACTTCATAGCCCGTTTGTTTTTTCTTTATAATCATTGGGTCCCATTGGAGCTGCCTGTATGAGCATGGGTGTAGGCCATTCACTAGTGTGGCACCTACCAGAGGCCATGCCCCCAAAGGCTCCCTCTCAGCCAGCAGCCATCGATTGCCACTAACTTGCAGCTAGGGCTGGGGTTTCCTGAACCCCTCCTCCACCCACACTGGAGTGTTGACTGGCTTGATGTTGCACAGGTTTTGTGTAAAAGCCCATAGCTGCTGTGAGTTCATGAGTGCTGCAGTACCCAGAAGGCACTGCTTCAGCCTAGCACTGAATGCTGCCATACCCAGAAGGCACTGCTTCAGCCCGGCACTGAAAGCCTTTTTAAGAGATAACATTTGGTCTCACTGGTGAACTAGGAATGGCGGTCTGCATTGCAAACCCGTTTCCTCCAGCTTCCCCTAGCTTCGAGGACCACAAGGGAGGAGGGGAGAGCAGGAAGATGCCCATGTGTATCTCGAGCCAGGAAGAGAGGGCGACCTTCAGATGCTGCATCTCTGTGCTTGGGGACGTGCAATACTTAGTATCACACTTCCTCCATTGGGAATTTGGTGCCAAGACTAGGCTGCAAACCACTGGCTTGGTGAGTATGTTTGCTTGGTAGAGAACAGTGCAAAGTTAGAATGTGGCAGGAAAGAGCCCTTCTACCCCTGTGGACATTATCCATTATGGTCATGTTTTCAGCAGAATCTGGCACAGGGAGTCACCCACTCTTATGTCAGGCTGTTCTCTCGGGGGATATGATCCTTCTGCCCCCAAGCATCCTTTCCATATTCTCTGGGGAAAGACTCATTTCTTCTAGCAACTTGACTGGTATATCTATGCACAAGGAATGTTACTTCTTTGATTGTGGAAAACCCTGGACCTCCCCAGGAAAGCCTAGCAAGGAGACTTTGGCACATGCTGGGCAATAGGGCTCTCTTAGGTGACCCCTCTGTGGAGACCACACCCGCCTCAGCTCTCAGGCTTCTTTGCAGAGGCTGGCAGTCACAAGGGCTGTTGCTCCCTGGGATCTTGGGTCCTTGAATGTGGTTAATGTTAGCACAGCTGAGGGGCTGGGCCTCTTGCAGGGACCTGGCCGAGCTTTAGGGGGAAAGAGAATGGAAATAAACAGGGACCGTATAAGAAACATAAACAGTTCCCCACTGCCTGTTCTACACTGTGCTGATAACAAAGCGGTGGCAAGCCATCTATCTATTGCTTACAAGTGGCTGCCAGCCTTGCCGGGTGGCTTTTATGTTTCGATGGGCGTGCACAGATTGGAATCCTAAATTCTTCACTCATTTAACAAAAATGTATGTGTGTGCATTTGCATGTTCATGTGTGTGCAGGTGTGCATGGGTGTGACCTGGGTATTATTTCTTAGTTGGCACATATCCTTTTTTATTTTGAAGAAAGAGTTTCTCACTAGCCTAGAACTCGCAAGTAGACCAGGCTAGCTGGTCAGCAAGCCCTTGGAATCTGCCTATCTCTGCGTCCCCACTGCTGGGGTTTCAAACTCAGCTCACCGKGCCAAGTTTTTTAAATGTGGGCYCTGAGGRTCCTTATGCTTGCAAGGCAAACACTTCCCTGGCCGAGCTATCTCTCCAGCCTRTTTCAGCTTCTTCTCCAGCTATTCTTGTTTTGAGGACAGAGGGTATGATTGGCTCTTGTTGGACCTTCCTTTCTAGTCTACCTKCTTCTTCTCTAGGTGTCTGATGCCTGGAAGTTTCTTACTCAACAAAGTACATTTTGATTCCTACTTMGAAGTAGGTGGCCTTGTCAATCAATTAAATGATTAATACTCTTTAGATAAATATAACATTTCATTTGACCTTAGCGTATTTATCACTCAGCCTTCTGACTCTTTTATATCAAAGAAATGAGAGAAAGGCAATACTTAAGGAAATGGACTTGCTTCCCTTGGGTGTCAACGACCAGAGACACTCATTTGTGCTTTACAACTTTCAGTGATTAATAATTATTTTTTAATTAAATTAATTTTACGTGCATGGGTGTTTTGCCTGCATCTATGTCTCTACACAATGTGTGTACAGTATCTAGAGGTCAGATCTCCTGGGACTGGAAATACAGAAGGTTGTGAGCCACTAATGTGGATAGGGGAATTGAACCCGTGTCCTCTGCAAGAGCAGCCAGTGTGCTCTAGCCCATTGGCAGCTAGTTAGTGAGACATAGCTGCCGTTATGTACTAGTCATTGTAGTAGGCTATGGGGACACTGATAAATAAGAACTAGCCCCCAGGGAGCCTGTTTCTATTCTCGCCTCAGGCAGGAATATATAAGCACATATAAGAAAAGATGGCTGTACCTGGACAGCTCATGGGGTTCACTGGGAGGCCAAAGAAGCGCATGTTTTCTGTGGAAGAGTGCTTTAGAGTTCGGATCAGGCTGAATGTTGCTGAGAACCTTGGCAGAAGCTAGGTGTGCATTTCTGGTTCTGTGCTGGGAAGGCAGCATGAAAGGAGAAAATGATATAGACCAAGGCTGGGAAGCCTGTAAAGAAACTGTGGGAACAGCGGTRTGGCTGCTCCCTCTAGGGCCTGTGGGCCAGAAGGTGCAGCAGGCATCTGCGCTGGCCAARCCAGAGTGCAGAGAAGAGAAGCAAGTGCAAGAGCCAGTTCATGCCTTGCTGGGGTGCTGTAGACTGACCAAGCAGTCCTCACGGAGTGGTCCCCAGACAAAGAGTAACAGCATCAACCTGGGCTTGTTGGAAATGCAGAGTCTCAGACCCAGGTCAGACTTAACAGGCAGAGTGTCATGATCTAGTGTATCAGGTGTTCCAGGTGATTTTGATGGTCACTCAGAGAGGGAGGCTGTGAAGAACTAGAAGGGCATTAGTCTATGATGCTGAGCCCAGACTGGGGTGTATTGGTTCTAGATGTGTGTGACAGTGTCTAGGACTACTGCTAAAGTATAACCCTCCAACTGCTGCATGGGTAACACCAAAGAGCTTGTCACAATTGCAGGATCAGGCCTCCTTCAAACCTGACAAATCACAAGCTTACTGTGATCACACACACACACACACACACACACACACGCACACACACACACACCTACTAGGAGATTTACTTGTATCCCACAGGCTAGCCTAGAGGCAGGATTGGGGGATGGCAGTGTTGATGCTCAGGACTGTGGTGTAGTCAGGATGACCAAACTGTGACATGATCTGTATAAATGGGTTTGGGTTTAGCCCTGGAGCTAGAGTGAGGCAGAGATTCCCAGCATGGAACATGTAAAYASCATCACTAATGGCTCCAGCTGCCACTTGCCAGCCTGGAGGRTATCTCCAGAAAAGTYACATCCTAGTGATTCAGGAACCTAGTTCTGACCCTATTAGGAGAAACTGAGGCACAAAGATCAAGTAACTTACTCAAAGCTCCTAAGCTAGTCCTCTGGCCTCTTCTCCACCAGTGGCAGAGCTGAGGTTCAAACTCATGGTTCTTGACTTCAGGGCTGCGTGCGTATCTTAGACCACTACTCTCGCATCTCTAAACTCTGAACTGTAGCTAACTTATTTCAGGCTTATTGCCTGTTGCAGTTTCATATGTCACCAAGGCCCTGACGGAAAGCCACACAGGAGGGAAGGGTTTATTTGGCTTACAGTTCCGGGAGATGGACCATTATTATGGGGATGTCCAAGTAGGAACGATTCCTTCCAAGAACAGATAGGAAGGAATGTATCCATGCTGCCTGCTTGCCTGCTCTCAGCTAGCCCGCTGCACTTACATACTTCAGGGCCAGCTTAAGGAATGGTGCCGTCCACAATGGGCTGGGTCTTCCTATATCAACTAACAAGGCCTGCCTACRGGCTAATTTAACCTATTTAATTCTCTTCCCAYGTGACTACAGGTTACTCAAAATGCTGTGGAATTAACAGMTAAAACTACCCAGCACATTGCCTAGCTTTTAGCAATTAGCCAAAATTGTGTCAAGCAGGCTCCTAAAGTGAAGTTCCACAGCTTGGCTCTCGGAGACAAAGCTTGAGAATGAGCCAACTTATTCCCCAGGGTAGCTACTGCATGCTCTCCTGGAAGGGTTAAACGGCTACATGGGGCCCCGCGGACACATCTGTGCTTATTGTCACAGTTCTGTGTAAATTTATCCCATTCTGTGGAGGCCCCCTGCAAGTGGCCAGATGGTCTCTGTCTTGGTGAGGAAGAGGCCACCATGAACCAYCAGGATTGTTTGCTCTGCTGGGTCACAAGGAAAACAAATGCTGTCTCAGCCAAGTGGGGATGACTCGTGCTCACCCAGCATCGGGAGTCAAGGACTCAGAAATCAAATGGCTCACAATCATGTCTGGCTTGCTYGCTCATTCTTTGCAGTCTGTTTATCAGGATTAAATTAACATTTAATGCTTTCATACCATTGTCTTTTCAAAGATGTGGTTGTTTCAAGAGATTTCAAGTCGTTTTAGGTTATTGGGAAGAGCTACCCTTCTACCCTCCCTGCTTCTCCTGCCCCACAACCAAGGGCAACGAATACAAAGCTAGACATTTGTAAATGCATATTACCCTTTAGGGTAAGGGTCTGTTTGGGGGAAGATGCTTTCCCMGCCATCCATCCCAGCAGCTTCTTTCTCTGATGTCCACAGGTGTGGCTTCATCAGTGTGTGCTGAGCGAGTGAGCACAGGGCAGCCTGTCCACAGGCAAGCAGACCTTTTCATAGAGCCCACAGGCTGTGGAGGGATAGTTTTGTTTGTTTCAATGCCATTATTATCTTTTTCTTCACTAAACTCAGTCATTTCTGACCTTGAACTTTGACCTCTTTGTTGCGATTTTGTTCTGTGACTGTTCTTCAAAGCTGTGGGTCTGTGGACCAGCAGCACTGAAATCTCCAGAGAGATTGAGGCTCTATCCCAGACCTCTGAACAAAGCGCCTCTCTCTCTCTCTCTCTCTCTCTCTCTCTCTCTCTCTCTCTCTCT
>BDUI01018544.1:25245-36276 GCA_002335545.1 Apodemus speciosus
TCTGTCTCCCAAAGAACTACTATCACACATAAAAGAAAAGAGACCCATGCTGCAGTGGTGGAGCCCTATTTACTGATTGCTTGTTCATAAAGGAATATAAACAAGGACTGAGGTATGCACCTGTGGCAGGGCTCTAGCATACATGAAGCCCTCAGTTCAACTTCCCTGTACTGTAGAAACAAAACAAAATAGATATTTGATCCTCAGCACTTCCAAAAATGTACAAAACTATGAAACAGGTCATGTGACAAATTCTGAAGACTTACTTAGAAGTCAGAGAAATTGTTATCTGTCGGGCAAAAAGGTTATTATGGGGTCCATGACATATACAAGCTCCCATACGGCTAACATTAACCACTCTTCAAACWAGACACAGCCTATGAGTTTATATCTGGGCCAGAATATAGTGTAATATAAACGAACACAGAAGGCATTAAAGACATTTGAGTATAAATTATGATTTAAAGGCTTTGACATTCTAAATCTTCTTAAATTTCAGCTGGCAAATGGGTAATTGCTAATGGTCTTTGTCTAAAACTATAAGATAGAGGCAGTTTTGAGAGGGATTTTGTGGCAGCAGGCTTCCTGGGAGTTTTCAGAGATGCAGCCAGGTTGACATTGGTGCTGCTGTGAAGATTTTCTCAGACGGACACAACATTCATAGAGCAGAAACCTCCTCTGATAGTAATGTATCCCTGTACGCATTTATGTAATTATGGTTAAAGTAGTGTGATTTTTTAAAGGCTGTCTTATATACTGATTGATTTTTGTGACTTGGTTTTCATATAAAATTCATTACAGCTGAATGGCGAAGAGCACTGAGCCCTGAAATCAGACTGGCCAGGCTGAAATCTTATTGCTGGATCCAGTCATAAGACCTGGAGCAAACTGTATTAACTTCTTGTCTTATTAGGTGTTTTGTTTGTTTGTTTTTGTTTTGGATRGTTGTTGTTTTGTTTTTTTGGTTTTTGATTGTTTTGGTTTTTTTGTTTTGTTTTGGGTTTTTTGCTTTTTTGATTCTTTTGGTTTTTGTAAAATGGAAAAAATACTATTCATCTTTCCACAATTTATTTGAGAATTGAGCTAAAGAGAACCAACCAGCCTTCTCCCCCAAAAGTGTTTCCATATAACAAGTACTCAGTAGATGTTAGTAGCCTTCTCTATTTTATTATAACTTGTTAGACCACGTTTTGTTGAAATCCATGGAAGGCATGTTCTTTTCTGAAGGGAAATGGAAGAGGAGTGGGTCTGGGGAGAGAGGAGATGGGAGAGGGTTACTGGGATAAGTGAGGGGAGGGGAAACTGCACTCAGGATATATTGTATAAGAGAAGAATTTAAAAAACCCTTTAGGAATTACCAACATTTAATGGCCTGTGTCTCTTTGTAACAGCAGGATGCATAGCCCGATTCCCATTGACATGTTATTGATGTTTGCAAAATTGGTAGAGTGATTTACAAGAAGACACAGGGCTGATTTTCATGGGGTTGCAGGCGGCTTTTCTGACAGCTGAAGCAGTTTTAAATTCACAAAGCATAAATTACCCTTAACTGATTACTCAAGGCAGAGTCTGGCTTACATTGGGAAGTTGGAAGTTAAAGGAAAGTCATACCATTTCCGTCTCACAGTCAACTGTCAGCTTTTAAGTGTCTGCCAAACTAAAATAAATGGGAAACACTCGTCAGTGTCCACACATACTCCATAATTACATATTCATGGGAAATACCCCCTTCATCATCCACATACTCCATAACCACATTTTTCCCAACATGAAAGGAGTCTTCCTATCCTTTGACCCCCAACTCTGAGAAGTACAAATAACCACAGCTGATGTTCCATTTGCTTTCCAYAGCACAGTGGTCCTTTCCAGCCCTCTAATTAGGCTTCCAGTGCCAAGGACAGTATGAGGAAGTTAGTGATGGCAGTGCAATAGAAGCATCTAAGAATGAACTTCCAGAGGCTCTGGTTTGAACTCTTGTTGCCTGGCTTCTTGACTTTGGATGAGCTCCCTATTTCAGCAAACCTTACGTACAAACTGAAACTAATCATGCACAGAGGCATTCTGTAGACTAACTCTAAAGCATGTGATAGAACAACAATGTATTTACATTCTCATTACTTCTTTTCTGAGGATAATAGCTTACTTGAGACTTCTCCCCCACCCCATTTCCTTCTGATCTGACTTGCAAGCTCTCTACATTCCTACTACATTCTGGAAGATTGCTATTGAAGCCACAGAAAAATCATCAGTTCTAGAGTTAATCTGCCTAGTTTTCTTTTGYCTCACTTATACGACTGTGGAACCCATGTTTCCCAGTCTTAAAATGTGGGTCTCTCTCTCTCTCTCTCTCTCTCTCTCTCTCTCTCTCTCTCTCTCTCTCTCTCTCTCTCTCTCCCCTACCAGTAGACATTCTCATCCACACATGGTATGTTTCTCAGCCTCTGCCAGGAGAATGAGAACTGTTACTATCCAGAATGACGACGCCTAGAGAATGAGGAGCAAAGAGTGGGTGGAGGAGGATGAGGTGCCAATTCCAGGAGAGGGTGTGGCAGTCACTGCTATCTTCTGGGGGAAGGGGAAAGCAAGCCACCATTTGTGGGGTGTGTGTTATGCACAGCTCTGTGCCAGGTACTTACAAAACGAGTCAGGCTCTGAATTTGTCATTTACCCAAAGCCATACACTGGCGGTGATAAAATGAGGAGCCAAATTAGCTGAAATGCCATTGGAGATTCTGGGTGTTTTGCRGAGTGTGAGATGTCTCTAGTAAGGACAGTGGGGACACAATGATGCCCACAAATGCATGGAGAGGATAGAAGTCAGCTGGTTCCTTAAGCTAGACAGGTATTACATCTGCTTTCCTTGGTGCCGAAGATTGGCTGTCGTAGGGGAGAGCTCCCCATGGTTTCTATGGGTCAAACATGTGCTCTGGAAAGTTTTCCTCTAACAGCATGTATGCAGGAATCAAAGATAACACCAATCCACTCACTTGTCCAGAAACTCATGAATCCATGACTCAATATTTCTATGAAACTAAGGACCATGCGGGGTCTATTGTCTAAACTTAAGCTACATGGATAGTCCCCTAAGCTGACATTGGTTTTCTACCCTCACCTGTGGCCACCCATGAAAAATAAACCGCAAACTCAAATTCATGTAGATCCTATCCAAAATAATGGAGAGTGTTACAGCTCTGCCCAGAACCAGCCAATGCTGCTCTGTCCCAAATAGTCTCAGCCCAGTCCTCCACTATGTGTGAAATGCTACTCAGAACCATTTGACTTGGGGCAAGAAGCAGGAGTGTTTGCCGCATGTCTGCATGTTGGTGATGTCCAGGCTCTCTTCCTTTCCTTCTTCCATCCTCATCTTAGAAGTCCATTGTGTACCACAAAGCTTGGTCACACTCTTGTCTTCTCACATAAAGTGCAACCAATAGATTTAAAAAAGAATTATTTAGCGGGATGTTTTCTCTGTCTGTAAGACATCTCAGCTCTCTGGAAGTAGGGAGTAAAGGTGAATAGTGCCCCTGGCATCTTTCTGTGTGAGGAATGCTTTAGCGGAGGCACTGAAGAACCAGCTCACTGAAAAGATGCCTCATTCGCCTCTTCTCTAGATCTTGAGGTTTAACCTTGGGAAGTGAAAGCAAAGGCAGCAGAGAGTGGAAGGCAAGAACTCTGAAGGAGGGTGGGGCCGCCATAAGCCAGGATTCAGACCAAGTTTTCTGCTGAGTATTCTCCTGCCTCATCAGGGCCATTTCCTCAATTGCTGTATGCCTATCTACCTACCCCTTACCTCTCCCAAGAACTCAAGTGTTTGGTGCTTGGTTTTGTCTGAATACCTTCTTTTCATGCTAATATGAAATCACTGTTCCCAAATGAAGAATCTACTACACACACCTTGTAAAAAAAAATTCCAGCCTCTTAGTGTTCTCTCTCTCTCTTCCTCTCCCTCTCCATCTCCATCTCTCCATCTCTGTCTCTCTCTGTGTCTCTGTTTTTCTGTCTCTCCTCTCCTTCCTCTCTATCTCTGTCTCTGTCTCTCATTCTCTCTCTCTCTCTCTCTCTCTCTCACACACACACACACACATACACACAGCATATATTTTAGGAAAGTGTCAGAACACCTCCAGCTTTTGTGATGGCATCTGTTTTAATTTTTTATTCAGCAAGGGACTGACTACATGCAGCTCTGCTACATTTTAAAATACCTGACTGAGAAAACAAGAGTATTTCTATAATATATTCCATACCCTGCCTCCAGTCCCACTGTGCTATGTAGACAGCCTGCAGCAATTCCTGCCCCCCTGGGGCTCATACCCTTGCTCAATCTCTGCTCCCCGAGTGGGGCTCATACCCTTGCTCAATCTCTGCTCCCCGAGTGGGGTTGGATCTAGTAGCTTGCTTCTCATGAAGAGAATGCAGCAAAAATGAGGTAGTGTGACCTCCAAGTACAGGTGACAGAACTCGTTCTGTTTGTATGTATGCTGCATGCCTCTCTTGCTGGAACTTGTTCATTTTGATTGAAGCCGGCTGACTTATGGAGGTACCAACATCCTCAGGGACAGATACCTCTGGCTGACAGCCAGCACAGACCAGGGGCCAGCCAGCAGCCAGGTGAGTGAGTCTGGAAGTGTTGCTCCCCAAGTCCATTACTGAGATGAAGACAGCCCTATGGGAGTGCTTGAGCCAGAGGACTCCTAGTGCTGATTTTGGTTCCCAGCTGGTGATGCAATTAACAGGTGATCCAATCATAAGGTGACCTCATTGTCCAGAGTTGAATGGGCCACTACAATGAAAATCTTAGTGGAGGAAGTGGGTCACTAGGAGCATGCATACCTTTGAAGAGTGTGTTTGAACTCTACATGCCCCTGCTTACTGTCAAGAACCAAGCACATGTCCAGTACCACATCCTTCCATCAGAAATGCCACCTTAACCAGACACTTGGACTTAAGTGACAGCGGAATGAAATCTCTAAAATCATGAGCAAAGATAAATTTTTCTCCTTTTAAGTATTTCTCCCAGGCATTTTGTCACAGCAATGAAAGGTAACTAGCACAGTTACTTAAGACAAACCCAGGTTCCTGACCCACAAAAAAAGCCATGGCACAGCCAGTTTGCCATTGAAGTCACTTAGATTTGGGGTACCATGCAGTACAGTAACAGATGACTGATTCCTTTCCACATCAGACATTGTGAGTACTCAAAAATCCCCCAGGGTGATCTTCTTGGGCCCCTGACTCACAGCTGCCTGCCTCCTGCCGCACCAGTTCCCTTTCTGAGCCTGTAGAAGGGGCSGTCAATTAGTCTCCACATCCTCTGCATGCTCCCGACAGCCAGGAGAAGTGGATTTGTCTAGGAAATGTGTGAGGAAGGAGAACTCATTTGCGCTTCTCTCTCTACCTACCAAGGACTCGAATCAGCTTCCCATGGCCTCGGCTCTCTTTGATTTTTTTCCAGTGGCCAAACTGCATTGAAACCCCAAGACGAGAAGAATTTGCCTCTGATAAACCTCACCTCTGCTCTAGCAGCAAAAGGTTCTTTGCTGCTTTGTCACCATTTGACAGCACTACTCCCCTGTCTAATGCACACACAACAGCCATAGCTCCTCAGTGCAGGGCTGCCGTAGCAGCTCCGTTCAGGGATATGCTTTTGTTCCTTTCTTCAATCTTGTCCGTTTCTCAAGGAAGGTGGAGTAGCTGTCCCTGCCAGTGTGCTTTATATCTCATGGGGAGACATGAATCAAAGACTGGACTCCTAAACCTTTCAGCGTTTTGTTCTTGTGCAAGAAGTACATCTTTTTATCAGGAGACTGCCTTGCCTCAGTAAAAGGTGTGGTTGAGCATCTCTAACTCAAATCCAAAATCTAAAATGCTCCTGAAGCCAAAACATTTTTTTAGCATTGTTATCAGTGTTAGAACTGTACATGAAAAATCTCATGCCTAACTTACTATCATTGATGTAAGTTGCTATTAGAACACGAATATAAAAGACACAGTTGATTCAGTAAACCTAAAGGGCAGAAACCTTTAAAGTTCCTTTTAGCTACTATATATCTTTTATCTAACAATATAAGAGATCACTGCACATGTAATAAGATAGTGATGCCTTGTCTTCTGGTGATTCAAAACATACAGGCTGCTTTGTGTATAAAAGTATTAAAATATCATTTAAAATTTTCTTCAGGTTACATGTATAAAGCATTTAAAAAATAAGTAAATTTTGTGTTTGAATTTTGTTCCCTTTCACAAGATATGATATTGCACATATCTACATATGTATATCTATGAACACATATATACTTATCTGTCTTCTGAAATCTACAAAAGTCCAGAATACCTGCAAGCACCTTCTGGAGAAGGGATATTCCACCAGTTATTTTGTGCGTTCTCTAATTAAACATTACTAAGATCTGGCAAAAAGAAAAAAAAGAAAGCAGTTATGAAATTCAGGTTTAATTTCAAAATGAACTATTAGGATGGGAAATTACCTTCACATTCTCATGAGGTACATAGCCTGGCAGGTTCCTGCTGCTGCGAGAGGATGAAACCTATTACCAGGTTATGTATCAATGGCAGATTCCCTGAAGACATTGGGAACATGACTAAAATGAGCAGCAGGAACCTGAACCCAGATTACTATGAGCAATCCCCCAAAGAATTATCTTTCTTTAATAGATACACAGAGGAGAATAATAACACATTATATCAAATCATAATGAAATAACGTTAGATGTCAGCTACAAAAGTACCTGAAGATTCTCTACAAACACCTGGAGGCAGAACAACACATTTCCCAATGATTAGTAGCTAACTGAGAAAAGACAGGTGGAAATTTAAAAAAATCCTAAGACTCAAATGGAAAAAGGACTTAACTTCCTAGAACCTTTGGGATACAGCAATGCAGTTCTAAGAAAGAACTTATATATTTAAGCACCTACATTAAAAACATCAATAAGCTCTCAAACCAATAACCTAATGATATCCATTATAAAAAGAACAAGCTAAATACAAAAATTAGGTGGAAAGGAATGATTAAAACCAGAATAGAAGAAAGTAAGGAGGAGACTAAAAGAATAATATACAGATTTATTAAAATAAGGAACTTGGTTTTGAGAAGATAAGCAAGAGTGAAAAATTCTTAACCAGATTAATGAAAGGAAAGTTRGAGCAATGGTAGTGTTCCCAAAACAAAAATATCTCAAGGATAGATTTCCTGATAAATTCTACCAAACTTTAAAGAGTATATTAGTACAAAGACGAATGTGCCTCAAACTCYTCCATAAAACAGGGAAAGTATGGGTCTTGACTCATTCTCCAATTGTAATATTACTCGGCTACCAAGGCTGAGTAAGTACACAAGCAGAACAATGCRGAACAATTTCTTTGATGAACATAGGCAGGAAACTAAGTAAAACGAAGATAGGTTTTCTTAGTTAGGCTTTTATTGCTGAGAAGAGACTCCATGATCAAGGCAATTCTTATAAGAGCAGTGTTTAATTGGGGATGGCTTATAAGTTCAGAGGTTCAGTCCATTATCATAAATGTGGAAGCATGGCAGTGTCCAGGCAGGCATGGTGCAGGAGGAAATGAGAGTTCTACATCTTCATCTGAAGGCTGCTAGGAGAAGACTCTCTTCCAGGCCGCTAGGATGAGGGTCTTAAAGCCCATGCCCACAGTGACCCACTTCCTCCAACAAGGCCACACCTACTCCAACAAGGCTGTACCTCCAAATAGTGCTACCCCCTGGGCCAAGTATAGTCAAACCAACCGCATTCCACCCTCTGACCCCTATAGGCTTGTTCAAGCATATAAGTCTATAGGGGCCATACCTCAACACAGCATAATGAAAATTACATCTAATTGAACTTTGAAAGTTCCCATAGTCTATAGCAGTCTTAACAATGTTAAAAGTCCAAAGTTCAAAGTCTGGTCTGAGATCCATCCAATCACTTAACTATAATCCCCAGAGCAAGACAGGAAACCAGCTAGGCAGACTCCAAATTTGGCATCTCCATGTCTGATGTCAAAATGATCTTCAGATATCCACTCCTTTTTCCATCTTTATTAACTGCCACAGAGTWCTTTCTCTTGAGCTGTTTCCACTACCTGTCAGTAGCTTTCCTCAGCAGGTAGCCCATAGTTCTGCCATCTCAAATATCTTGCAGCTTCCAAGGCAACTTCAGTGTTAAAATCTCTTGTTCCAATGTCTGTGATCTACACAAGATCTGGGCTCCTCCAAAGGGTTTGAGTTACATCTACAACTTTGCCCTCTGTAGAACTCTAGGTTCTGGTTGACTCCACTCCTCTGCTACTTCTGTTCTTGCTGATCTTATGGTAATAGCATCTCCAATACATTGGGAGTCTTCTGCAGCGACTATGCTTCTCCAAAAGCCTCTCATAGGCTCTCTTCATGGTGCCAAGCCTTAGTTTCTTTGCATGACCCCTTCAGTCCTGCCCCTTCAGTCCTGGGCCATCAACTGCATCTGAGGCTGCACCTTCACCAGTGGCCTTCCCTGGCTTCTCACAGTGCCAAGCCTCAGCTGCTCTCCATGACCTTTTCATACCTTCAAAACCTGAGTGTTTCTTACACATTACCAAGTCTAGCTACAGCATGGGATATAACCTTGGTTATCTCTGGAACACAGCTTCTGTGTTCGCTCAAAAAACACTTTCCAGAGGATTTCGCCTCAGTGATGCTAATTTCTTAGCTCCAGCTAACTAGAATCAATTGTTCCAGTAGTCCCTTCTGTTTTTTTTTTTTTTTTTTACTCTAAAGCCAGAACCACATGGCCAAAGCTGCCAAGTTCTGCTGCTTGCTGGAGCTGGAACATCATGTTGGAGCTGGAACATTGTCCCCTTATTCTATTACATTGTCACCAGCTTTTTGTTTCCCAACCCCTTAACTGCCTAAGCTTGGCTGTCCTGGAACTTGTTCTGTAGATTGATCTTAAACTCAGAGATCTGCCTGGCTCTGGCTCTTGAATGCTGGGATGAAAGGCCTGAGATCAAAGGTACCACCATGCCTTGGCTTAAGCTTTTCTCTACTTGGAACTTGCTCTGTAGCAGGCTGGCCTTGAACTCAGATCTGCTTGCCTCTGTCTCTTGGGATTAAAGGTGGGTACCATCATGCTTGGACCTAAGCTYAGCTGGGTGGGATCTTGCHCAAAGTCACCACTCCCTTAATCTGTTTATCTTCTTGGGCATAGGATTCAGCTCCATTTCACTTSCTGGTGACCCTTTATTATTTGAACCATACATTCTATATTCTTTCTTTTTAAGCTTGCAATGTTTGATCAGAATGTTCTTCATGAGACTGAACCAGAGAACAAAATTCTCTGTTGGGCATTTCTGAGACTTCTTTTGTCAATGCAATTAGTATAAATCTCTTTACCTTAGCCTGAGGTAGAAGGGCAAAGAACAGCTATATTTTTTTTTTTACTAAAATTCCATAAAACAGTCTCTAAGCCACATATTGAAATTCCCCACTGAAATCTCTTGGGCCAGGCTTCCACAGTTCAAATTACTTACAGTAACAAAGTCTTCTATATTCCTACCAGAATAGCCTATTAAGCTTCACTTAAAGCAATCCAATTTCCTTCAAATTCAAAGTCCCCAAATCCACATTCTTCCAAATAAAAGCATGGTCAGGCCTTTGGCATTAATACTCGACTCCTGGTACCAATTTCTGTCTTAGTTTTACTGCTGTAAATAGACTCAAAGACCAAGGCAGCTCTCATAAGGACAGCATTTAATTGGGTATGGCTTACAGGTTTGGAGGTTTAGTCCATTATCATCAGTGTAGAAGCATGGTAGTATCGAGGCAGGCATGGTACAGGTGGAGCTGAGAGTTTTACATTTTCATCTGAAGGCTGCTTAGAGAAGACCCTCTTCCATGAAGCTAAGACAAGGGTCTTAAAGCSTACACCCACAAAAGTCACACTTCTTCCAACAAGTCCACATCTACTCCAACAAGGCCATATCTCCAAATTCAAAGTCCCCGAATCCACATTCATTCAAATAAAGAAGGCCACTCCCTGGGCCAAGCATATTCAAATCACCACATAAGTCCAAAGCTCAAAAAACAAAGTAAAAACAACACATTACAAAGATCATGTCTATCATCAAGTTGGTGGTAAGAATGGTTCAACAGCATAAATCAATATGTTATACAGAACATAAATAGAATCATAATAGAAATTCCAGGGTCATCTCAATAGATACAGAAAAGGCATGTGCCCACAAATATCCAACATTCCTTTATGATAGAAGCCATGAACAAGTTAGTATCCTATGCATCATATTTCAACACAATAAAGGCAATATACAGCAAAATCATGTTGATATTAGATGGAAAAAACCAGAGGCCATTCTTCTCAAATTTATGAAGGCAACAATGGTTTCTACTCTTTAAAATCTTGTTCAATCCGTTATCCTATAGTCAGTGGCAGAATTCAAGTCAAGTTTTATCCTAATGGAAGGATACTGATGGTAGATGGGCTAATGAGCATCACTGTGCTTTTAAAGGACATGTATTTGTTTATTTTTAATAAATTGTTTGGAACTGCTAAAAAAATAAACTAAAATCTTGTTCAATATAATGGTTGAAGTATAAAGAGAAATAAGATAAGAAAAACAAATACAGGGGATAAAAATAAAAACAGGATTCAGATCATCTTTTCTAGCATAGCATATGATCCTGTAATTTCAAGATATAAGAAAACTCTTACTTCTGATCAATTCTTTAGGGAAGGTATCAGTATATAAATTCAACATATAACAGACAGTATCTTTTATTACACTGATAAGAAACATGATTAGAAATCAATCAAATTCTCATTCTTAACAGCCTCAAAACATAAAATTATTTAGGGATAATATGAATCAGTGGAATGTAATACCTCTGYAWTRAAAAGTATAAAACACCTCAACATTCAACTATCCTCAATGGACCCATCAGGAAAACAAAAACTAAGCAGGGACACAGTGAAACTTACTGAAGCTTTGGACCAACTGTATTTAACAGATATATATAGA
>BDUI01018551.1:17894-33740 GCA_002335545.1 Apodemus speciosus
TAAAATATATAAATTTACTGTATAAAATATTAGCTTTTTATTCTTTGACTATGTTTATAGCCATTTACTTCTCATGTCAAGATTAATCTTGTTAAGTGATAGTTTTATTAAAGTAGTGTGTACTTATTTTATTTTTGAATAATAGATTTCATTCTTCTTTAAAACTTATAAAATTAAGCTGTTTTGAGAAACGTGAGGCTTCCAGACCCCAACAGGATTGACTTTAGCCATAACGCACAGAAATGGGGGAGATAGAACCTGTGGAGACCACCTCCAGTAGATAGGCATGGCCCCTGGTCGAAAGATGTGGCCAAAGTTTTTTAATCCAGAAATGGTCTGTCCAAAGGAAGAACAGGGACAAAAAATGGAACAGACTGAAGGAAGAGCCAAACAGGGACGGCCCCACCAGGGGATACATCATGTCTGCAGACACCAAACCCAATACTCTTGCTGTGGTCAAGAGGTGCTTGCTGAGAGGAACCTAGTGTGGCGGTTCCTTCGGAGGTCCTGCCAGCAACTGACCAACACAGATGTGGATGCTGGGAGCCAACCTTCAGACTGAACTCAGGGAACCTGGTTGGGAAGCTGGCAGAAAGACTGGAGGAGCGAAAGGGAATTTCAACCCCTTTGGAAGAACAATAGGCTGGCCCGACTACTCAGTTCTCCCAAAGTCTAGACCACCAACCAAGGAGTGTACCTGGAGGGATACATGGCTGCAGGTACACATGTAGCAGAGGATGGCCTTGCCTGACAGCAATGGAAGGGGAGACCCTAAGTCCTGGGGAGGTTTGATGCCCCAGAGTAGTGGGATGCTGGAGCAGTGGGGTAGGAGAGTGAAGGTGGGTGGGGGAGCACTTTCATACAGGCAAAGGGGAGGAGGGAGTCAYATGTGGGATGAGGGTTTGGTGGAGGGGTAACCGGAAATAGGATATCATGGGATGGGGGGGGGTGGTTCGTGGAGAGGGTAACCAGGAAGTGGGATATCATTTGAGATGTAAACAAATGCAATGAGTAATTTTAAAAAAGAAAAAATAAGCTGTTTTGCTGTTGGAGAATATCAATAACTCTCCTGGACTTTGATACTTTGAAAGCTTCCTTCTAAATCATCTTTTTAAAGGTATCTAAGTTATAGCATCTCCCAGTCTTATTCAGAATAGAAGTGACTATGAGCTCCTGATGTTGTGTTTCCTGTCAACTCACACATTGAGGAAATGCTGACCAGGTTAGCAAGTCATGTCTTTGTTTAAAAGTAAATTATCTCAATTGCCTCTTGTCTTCAGGTAGTGTTCATTTTCCTAGTCATCACCTTGTTCATACTCCAGACTCTGATTTTGCTTTTTAAAATGCTACTTTGGATCCACTTTCTGAGACTGCCAAGACTGGTTACTGTCTATAATCACTTTCTGAGACTGGTATGTCCATGATTTAATGGATATCATGAGCAGGACATCCCTGTGGTTACAGGATAACTTGTGCCATGTCTGCCAAAGTTACCAGTGAAGAATACTGAGCAAGTCAACCATGATTGTGTCAGCTTCACTGCACACTTTGAAGGCTTTATTGGCATCCCAATGGTTCCTTTCTCAAGTCCCATTGCAGATTTTCTTTGTGACTCTGGACACATCTTCCTGGTATTGTGTAGGCTAAGACAGAACATGTAATACCATTTTTAATGTATTGAATCCTGTTCTTGAACTCTGCTGTGTGTACAGGAGGAATAGTTTCACTTTGTTTTCCAATTTTTTCCCTTAAGTATTCAACAGACATGTGGAGATGCTAGGACCATTGACATTTGAGAGTCATGTCTACAGACTTTATTGTTTATATTCTAACACTACAGAGTAAGACATTGTCACTTCATCATCATTTGACTTCACATCTGTAATCGTCATGGTTCACCTCAGAAACATTGTATCAATTTTTAAAATTATTAGTCTATTGACATTCTATATCAATGATTTTTGACTTGGAGTCCTTTGGATTAGATTAAATGTTTCTTATTAAACATGTCCTAGACCACCTTCAAGATGATTCCTTTAGGACCCCCGTGTTGCAAAGGCCATAAACTAATTCATTGATCGCTCAGTATGAAGTCTACCTTATTATCTTTATTCCTTATCCAACACACATATCTTGAGCTCTTATCATATTCCAAGTGCTTGTAGATTGCTAAGACTGAAGAAACATTTGAAAAAAATAGAAGACCTCACTGACAAGGAGCTGATAGTACAGTTTAATGCTTGATTAGTTATCAAAGTAATCATTCTTATGCTTTAAGATGAAACATGCTATTCTATCTCTAACACGAATAGGTATTTCACAAGGGCAAGAGTCTTTGTTTTCTATTGATTGACTTACCTTAAATGTCCAGATCAGTGCTCAGAATACATTAGATTCTCGATGACTTTTTGTTGAAAGAGAATAATTTACAAAAATACCATTGGTTAAATGTCTTTTATAATAAGCATTCTATAGGCCCACATAAATGTTACCAGATGGATATGGGGAAAGTTACAGTTTTAACATTTTTCTGCTTTAACTCACATATGCCAAACCTCCAAATACTTTCCCAACTCATGAATTTTGACATTCTTAAGAATATTATCTAGTGGTTTTCAACTCTCTTTTCTACAACTACCACATACTTTGGACAGCTTTCCTTTTGTTGCTCAGATCTATTCAATGTCATCCTCTATCAATGAGGCTGCCGAAATGTGTTCATCATTGCCATGAATGTGGAGACGTGAGCGGTTTCTCTCAGGTATGTTGTTCCCTAGAATTTCTGAGATCAGTGACCATTTGTGTCACACTTTACCACAAGAACACCAAAGTGACCAAAAGATGCTGGACTTGCTTCCTATTTCAGATCCTCTTCAAGGAGAGCAACTGCAGATTGCATCTCTTTCCAGGGAGCTCCAGAAAAAGTCGGAAGGCACAGGTCAGCCTCGTTGCCCACCTACATGCTTTTCTCTTTCTTCTGTATATAAAACGAGGTCCAGATACACTGGAGGAAAGATGGCCGCAGCCGGAGTCTCCACTCTAGAATCAACTTGATGGCAGCCTGAGAGCATAGAACTTGCGCAACGTTACAAAACTAGAGTATTATAGAAAATATTATTGTTTCCAATAATTATCATAAATTATCTAAATTATCATAAGAATCTTGTCATCTCAAAATCATTTTTCCCAATGTCGAGGGCCAGGCATTCATGGCTTTAAATAAGAAAAGCACCTCCTGTAAATATAGAGAATGCACACATTTATGTGTAGCTTCTTGCTGAATCTTATTTTATTACAACTTAAATTGAATACAATGGATACAAAATTATTAGCTATCTACTATATCACGATGTTCTGACAATGAAAGTAGAACATATATATTTTTTAAATTAATTAATAATGTTTTTTGAAAGAAAATGTCCTAATTACACGTCAGTTGCCGCGACAAATATTTTTTCCAAAGTAAACTGAAGGGGGAATTCAGCTTTGAGTTCTAGGCAACAGCCCCTCAGAGTGGGAAAGCCGTACTGGAGGAACATGAAGAAGCTACTCATGTCACAGCACAGTTAAGAGCAAAGATAAATCAATGCATGCATGCATGCCTCTTGCTTGCTATTTCTCCGTCAGCTCCCTCCAGATATGTAATGGTCAGAACTCGCTGACCAGACAGGGCTGCTCCCTCCAGTGAACTCCCGCAATTAACCTTCAAGGCAAGCCCCCAGACATGCCCATGGGCCCTTAATTGAGACTACTTTCTCAAGTGATTCAAGATTGTACGAAGTTGAAACTAACCAGCACAGAAGAGAAATACTAAATTTCAAATTTCAGATAGTAGCTGAGCATCCCCTTATGAATGTTTATATGAAAATCATCGAACCCTAAAACCTCATATAATTTTCCCTTAAAAAAAACTACGTTTCAGTCAGATAAATGCAGCTTGCCACAAAGAAAGTAATATGTGAAGCTTCTGTTTCTTAATTTACTTAATTCATTCTTTTGTTTGTGTATAGTCTTTTTATAGTCTGAAATAAATATCACTCAGTACATTATAATTATTGTTTTCCCTCCCCAAACTCCTTCCAGTTCCTCTCTACTTCCCCACCCACCCAAGTTAAAC
Organism: Apodemus speciosus; assembly: GCA_002335545.1. Taxonomy (NCBI): domain Eukaryota; kingdom Metazoa; phylum Chordata; class Mammalia; order Rodentia; family Muridae; genus Apodemus; species Apodemus speciosus. The sequence goes on from BDUI01018551.1 coordinate 22,012, forward strand.
TTTTTGTTAAATGAAGTCTTCATGGGGTTGGATATTTAGTATCAGGGAGCTCCCAATAGCACTTTCTGAAGAGGTGAGGAGAAAAGGTTGAAGTGAGATGTACTGAAGGCCACCTGTGATTGTAGTGAAAACCCAGTAAAAGTCATCCCTATGAGGAATAGATCTGGACCACACAGATACTGAATCCAAATCAAGTATCATGAAACAGAAAGTTCCTCAACTGGGAGTCAAAATATTCTGAAGTCTTCAGCAGAGTTCAGTGGTGAGTCTCCTCATTATTGACACCACATTGAAACACAGTGCACATTCTCATTCTGATGTATGGATGTTGTGGACAGGAGTGTCTTGGTCTGGGTATGCATGCCACTGATTCAAATTGTTGGGTTGTGAGGATAGGTTTAGAGAAGAGCAATGTAGGCTGCAGTGGTGGATAAACATTGTGGGGGGGATAAGGTTAGGCTGGGACCAAGAAACACAGACACTAGATCAGTGGAAAGATGATGAGAGGGAATCCAAGTCCACAGATTACTGAGGCCGTAATAGAATGTAAACTGAACATCTCAGGGAAAATGAACAGACGGAAGATCAGGGCCCTGTAAAAGAGTTCTACAATCGTTACAAGAGCCCTGTATACTATACTATACTATACTATACTATACTATACTATACTATACTATACTATACTATACTATACTATACTATGTGACTTATTTAGAATGATCTATGTAACTCTAAATCATCATTACTCTTTTGTAACTAGGTTAGGAATGATAAATACCTGTCCCCTTTTCTATTGTCTTTCTGTTCTGTCTTTCTAATTTTTTTTCGAATGCTTACCCTGCTTGCAGACTTGCTTTAATCACTATTATCTTGGTCACTGTTGCTGTAGTTTTAGGGAACAAAGTGTCTTTTCCCTTGAACAAATGTAAGGACTGCCTCGGTTTTGACAGGAGATAATTTTGTTGGGAACAAGCATCTGACAGAGCCTTTTATTCTGTGTATCCTTAGTTTTCTACTTCTTTCCCTAAGACTTCAGAAGGATTTTTCTTGTCTCTGCCCTCAGCCTTGACCTCTGTCTTCTGAGATTAAAATTTCATTTTCTGCATAAGTGTCCTTATTTTACTAAAATTTTGAGTTTCTCAAAACATAAGTTCTGTTTTTGTTTATTGTATTTCCACATGTCATTATAGGTAGGTTGTTCAAGGTTGGGGTACCACTTACACATACTTTGAGGAGCAAATAATATGAATGTCCATCAGCCCTGTGCCTTGTGCTTTTTAGTAGAAAATGCAACATGGTGATAGGAATTGAAACAACCTTTGAACTCAAGCATGTTTTAGTACTCCCATATTCCATTTTCTTCTTAACTCCGTATATTCCAGCAAAATCTCTTCTTGAGGTCAAGGGAGTGAAACTCTATTAGTAAAGAGAAAATACTCAGACGTAAAAGACCTCAAATAGAAGATCAATAGGCTGTGAAGGCAATTATCTAATCCATCTGGGTCACCCTCACTTTTATTACTGAAAGAACTGGCTTTATTTCAATTCAGTCATAAAACCTATGGGTTATTAGCAAGAAAACAGGCAAGCAGTTCCTCCACTCTAGCTACTGATAGGAACAATTATGGTATTAAGTTCATGGATACTGGAGAGATTAATAGACTTTTCAGAGAGTTTTATGGACAATTATATGTGAATGATAACTGCAATATGTGTTAAGGGAAAAGCCCATATATCTGCATTTCCTTAAATGTGAACAAATTTTGGAAGGAAAAAGAGAGTTTCTTGAATAAATCTATTCTTCCTCCTTAAAACTGCCAAATCCCTAAATACATCGAAGCAAGGTCAGTATGCAGTCAGATCCATTAACGCTTAGCATGCAAGCTTTCATTAATCATTTGTAGATTGTATGATAATAAGACTGTTTTATCTCAGAGGCTCCTGGAATGAAGTTTGCTTGACATGTTTTATTAAATGCTCTTTTATGCCTTCTTAATACCCCAGCCAGGTATTTATTAATTTTCATCTGTTAAGTCCCATATTTCCATGAAGTTCTTTGAAGTCTTGCAAGTATTCTATAGTGACTTTTTGTTGATGCCTCTCTTGTTCTTTTGGCGGTGTGACTTGTGGAAGATCTCTGTCTTTTTTATTCTGGCATTTCTTTCTACTGCATATGATCTCTGTTGCTCTGTTCCATGACAGTGCCTAGCAGAGGCAGGCTAAAGAGTATTCTCTGCAGGGACCTGCTTCCCATCTATTCTTCACTTAAAGTTACGTTAAAGGAGTCTTAGTCCATGGAAAGTCCTGAAAATGAATGAACTTAGAAGTGCTTTTGTACAGCGAGAAAATAATGTTTCTTGTTAACTTGATAAGTTACTTTACATAACTCTAATTGTGTATTTTTGTTTTAAATAATTCATTCTAGGAGAGATAAATATAGTCAAGCTGTCAGTCAGTATATTGGCTGGATTGTGAGTGGCTTTTCCAGCAGTTGACCTTTCCACAGGCATTTTAGGGAGTGGTCAGGCCACTTTCACATGCAAAATATTCATATTAATATTGTCATGATAATTTGATATTTTTTAGCATATAGTATCGACTTTTACTGKACATATTTAGAACTAAAAATAAGAATATTCTCAAAAAATAACCTGAAATAATATTGAGATATGAATTGCATTTGAAGTAATAGGATGCCCAAAGAAAGACATGTCTAAGAATCAGAAGTTGTATTTGAAATAAGTAGATAATTTTGTATAGTTTTATCATATTAATTAGTCAAGTATGCATGTCTCTATGTGGGTTTCTTTGCTTGCATGTGTAGAGGTCAGAGAAGAACTGGTTGGACCCAGTATTTTCCTTTCAGCATGTGGGTTTCTAGCTTGAAGCTCAGGCTATCAAGATTGGTGTAAATTGGGACTCTTACATACTGTGCTGTCTTTCTAGAAAAAAGAGAGAAGTTCTTTTGAGGAGTTCATGCAGGCTGCCACTCTATTTCAGACTACAATATGGTATAAGAGTCCTAAGATAAAGATTATTTTAAAACTCGGTAGATAWAGGACCTTTAAGATTGCAACGTGTTGTCACATATATTGACATTGCTTTTAATAAGAATAGTAACTGCCTCTTTCTTTCTCTTTTGTATACTTCCATATAAATCTTAATAAAAAGACTTCACCCCCAGGGCTCAGTGGCACACCACATAAGAAAATACTTCTCAAGGCTTCCTGTTCTTGTTTTAGTCTCTCTTTTTTAATTTTCCAGATGCTGGATATTTTATTCATACTGCAAAGCTATTTATGATTTCAAACAACATTCTGTCTTGGGAATTTTTCTCCCAATGGCTAAGTGTTTCTGCATCCTAAGTTTCGTCTCACTTCAGCCTTACAAGGGAGGGACACTTAGTTGTGTAGCCACATTTCCTTTTCCTATCTCTCTCCTTCCAGTGGACAACAAAAGAGTGCTGCCTCAGAACGCTGAGTACTCTACAGTAAGTATTTTTCTACTATCTATTCACCCTTCCCAAATTCAGCAGCAGCAGCAGCAGCAGCAGCAGCAGCAGCAGCAGCAGCAGGAACAGGAGCAGCAGCAGGAACAGGAGCAGGAGCAGCAGCAGCAGCAGCAACAGCAACAGCAAAAACAGAACATTCACTGTCTGAACAAAACCATGTCTAATCCCAAAAGCAGAGCAGAACAATCGTGGAGCTAGCCCACGAGAGCATCAACTTCCTTAGCAAAGGAAGCTTCTATGTCAGGCCTTGTGTCAGCACTGCTCAAAAGATGGGGACCGCTCTAGTCTTTTGCTCACCTGACAACAATCTGCTGCAGTTTCACATTGTATTTGCAATTGGAATGTCATGCTTCCTCCCTTCTATGCAATTCCTGCACCTTCCTTTRTTTACCTGGAGCTGGACCTTGCTMRCCCTAAATGCCCTCATATAACGCCACTGCTCACATCAGCTCCCTCACTTAGATGTCAGGATCAAGATCACCGAGCAACCCCTACTGAAAACCAACACTKCCCAGTGTGAACTACTGTTCCTTTTTMTCAYAAAGCAGGGTGTATTTCCCAATTCTTTCYGACGTGGCCCATGGGGAGCTTCAGATGATGCTTTGCTGTGGCTCCTGAGTGGCTCTTTGTACTGTAGGCAAYGCTGCCTCCCCTCTGAGGATCTAGAACAACAGCCATGGCTACCAGGAGCCTTCCCTTTCAGTGAGCCTTCCACTCCTCACCCCACTCTCATACAAAATCTGTGCAATTATCTACTTGGAAGATGCCCTATTTTCTCCAACATTACATTTCTAGCTTTGCYATTTCTGCACAGTTTTATCTAAGAAATAAGGTCGACATATTTATAATACATTCTAGGGCTGCATTTATTAGGATTTAAAGCAAACCTTTAGAATAAGATTTTTCTTTTCATTGCTTTCTAAACAATATGATAACAGTATCAGAGTAAGTTAGGCCTATGTAATTATTCTTTTAGGTTTTAAGGTCTTTTCTCATCAACTCCATTTGTGACTAATTGAGTTAGGGATGTCCTTTTAACTGTATCAGAAGTTTCAAATTTTAAGAACACATTAATTTCTCATTTCATCTCAAAGCTTCCCAGAGAAATAAAACCTTTGGGTATAAAGTGTTAACTTTGTCATTCTAAGGAATCATAAAATAGGTGACCTGTAATAGCTACTTCAGATACTTAACCAGATCTCAAGCTGGCACAGATTTGGGGTCAGCAGCTTGCAGAGGACACCAGGAGCCTACAATTCAAATGTCTCTGGGAAAGCTGATGTAGGAAGTTGCAAGACACACCTAGTCAAACTGCCCAAGAGGCTGTGATTATCAGGGGCAGTGGAACAAGGCAATTTGTGCTCTGGGGTAGGAGGCAAGTTTGAAAGGGAGGGGAATATTTTCAGATCTTAATTCTGTGGCCAGCTTCTGTGTTTTAGTTCGCATCCCAGGGAAAGCAGAAAAGAAAGATACAATAGAAACAGAAGCATATGTGTATTGAATATTACATCAATCCTCATTAATATATAAAATGCGATCTTTGTTTCCAGTTAAAAATAAAAGAAAATGTGGAAGAAAAAGAAACATTTGCATGGACACCTTGCGGAGCTCAACAGTTGGGGGAAAATATGACAGAGTGCACGGAAAGACACAGAGTGAGGATGAAGTGAAAGCTCAGGTCAGAAAGCCCATGTCTGTGCCAGACGCATCACGGCACATGACACAGTGTGCACATGACACTTCTGTGCTAGACGCCTCAGTGCACATGACACAGTGCAGATGTAACCTTCTCAGAGGTGGGACATTGTAAATAGGTTTTGCTGAGGATGTTTTCCTGTTTGGAAACTCTTTGAGAGTTTCCAATGAAAGAAAACAAATTCAATACCACTTTGAGGGTACAAACGCAATGTCTTCTGGAACTTTGGTGAGAATTTTCTTTGATGGCATCCAGGGAAAGGAAATGTAGGTGTTTGAATTCCTACAATTGGATGAGTTAAGAGTTGAGAAAATTTCGGGGATATGGAGCTTGAACCAGCTAACTCCTGGCACCATGCAAGACTTCTGGTAGAGGGATTAGGACACCAACCCAAACACAAAAGCTGTGACCTACAATTTGTCCTGCCTATAAAATGTGCTGGGGGGGAAGGTCATAGAGAAATTATGGGAGTGGAGAAGCAATGTTCAGCTGGAGAGCCATGCCAGAAGAAGAAGCCAATGCCTGATACTGCCTGGCCCAGAGACCTAGCATAAAAACAAACATGAATGGCCAAAGAAAAGTCAATATATTATTCCTAATGATATTCTGCTATACCTCTACACCAGAGCCTAACATCATCATGATTAAGTCAACTAATAAGTAAACATTAGGAAATGATTTGGAAAAATGCAAGGTACACGGTACACTATTGAGCATAACATTTCCATGCTTGAATAAGTGCTAAATAAAAGTGGTGTTTCGAAATACACTTTAATTGACTTTTTGAGCGTTGACTACAACTTATCTTGGTCATATTCACCCCTCTCTCCTTCCCCCATACTTATCCTCACACCCACAGGTAAATACAGCTATCACCTCTCTTAAAAAATAACTGAATTGCAGCAGTTGGAGGCCAGAAGAGAAATCTACAACTGCTTAAAAACTGAGACCATCTGAATGTGTGATCTTTTATCAAGCGTAGTGTTTGCCAGAGATAAAGTATAATAGACCTTTTGACATTATTTATTTATATACATGGTTATTATATTGAGTCAATATGACTCTGTAAGTATATTTTATAAAACTTGATTGGGAGTTTGGCTTTTGACAAACAACTTGCTGAGGCAGATTAGCTGTAGATCTTCCCTTTCTCATCTTCTGAAGTTAGAACATGGTATATGAACATATGAATTTTTATACAGACCCATTTGACTCATGAATGCTGAAATTGAGAACAATAAGTTTGAAATGAAAATGAACTAGAAAACCATAAGAGAATTCCTAATYCTTATATATCACCTTATGCTTCTGAAGGAACCTTAATTTATAAAAATACATGTAACTCTYACAGTAAATCATTGAGGTTAAATRCATTTCAGTTTTCCTGAAGGTCAAGTTTATCAGAGATTAGTAGATGGTGTAGACCAAAGTATGGAGGAAAATCTCTCTCTCAAATTATCTTTAGATCTTAGTGAAGACTCTGTCTTTATCATTGCGTTATAACTCAGTTGAAATCCACCCATCTATTCACAAAGCCATTTATCCTACCATGAATCTCTCAAGCTATCTATCCTTTCAGTATATAGTAACAAAGGATGGGTGATTAGAAGATAATCTGTCACATTCTGCAAACACTGACATAAACAAGACTCAACATTGTCTTCAAAGAGTCTAGACTCTAGAGAGTGGTGGGGAGAAATGATACAGTCACATAAGCCAAATAGCTTATGTGCTCCTTGAGGTAAGTTTATGACAACAACAGGGTTTGTTTCTTGTCAAGTACTCTTCACTGTCCCACGACATGAAAATGCTGAAACTCTCCCTACTACATCATTTATTTCTTAGGCATCTGTGAGGTTCCTCTTATCAAAGACATGCAGGAAGTGTGTATGGCTTGGAAAAATGGTTTCTCAAATGTGGTCAGGTATAGATGAAACTTTCCTTGCTGCCTATCCACAAGCAACTTACTGTTGACTGAGCTTGCTGGGTGACAATGGTACAATTATAACTTCTTAGGAAAGGTCACAAACAGCCACTATCTAAATGCCTAATAGATATTCTGCAGATTCTCTGTCAGCTGTCACACTGCTCCCTGCTGCTCATAGTAGCCAGTGTTCGCTGGGCAGAAAACTGCGTCTCCCCATGCTGTTTCTGTGTCCTGTGATTTCTCTTATTAGCTCCTGTAACTGGCAGAATCAGCACTTTCCCTAGAGTCAGAGAGTCCAGGTCATCTTCTGTTTTTGAGAAGCTATTGACCCAGGTCAGAACACAGAGTCATGATGACATTTGCAGATGGGCATGAATGTTGTCTTGGTATACTCTTGAGGTTGTAAATAATCCAGTGGATATAAAATTTATAACTCAGTGTATTTAGTCAGATAAGGAAAGTAAAATTTGTATTGCTTAAGAATATTTTAATTGTTTATATGTATGTAGCATTGTATGTGTGTGTGTGTGTGTGTGTGTGTGTGTGTGTGTGTGTGTGTGTTGGTCAGAGGTTTGTAAGGGAAGGCAGTCATCCTTGAGTTGGTACAGGACACACCCAGATACCAAAATCTCAAATCAAAGGAGTTTTATTACCTCATAGCGCTGGGGACAGCTGCAAAGGCAGACAGAAAGTGGGTGTTGTTTTCAGGAGTGTGTTTTTAGGAGGAAAGGGGGGAGTAACTTGATAAATCCTGATTTTATGTATTAACTAAATGAAGAATTTTGATTGTTGGACCTTGGTGTTTAGTCCCAGGCATGAGTCARTGACAAAATAAAGGAATGGACTTTAGGGTTTAGATTTAGGAATGCCATCTAATGGTTTTTAGTAAAGCAGAGGGAAGACATGTTAGTGCCATCCTTGCCATGATCTGGCTCACTGGAGCTCTTCAAGTACAACCTGCAGGAATCAGATATCTTTTCTTTTCATGTGAGTTTGAGGGATCAAACCAGGTTATTAGTTTTGGTGGCAAGTATCTTTACCTTCTCAGCCATTTTGCCACAATCTCTAATCTGTACTTTGTATTATATATTTAGCAGCACACACACACACACACACACACACACACACACACACACACACTAAAATATATATCAACAAGGTCTCTAAGTATTTTTGTTGACTGTGCTGATGTCAAGAAAAGCTTTTTCTTTTCTTTTCTTTTCCTTCCTTCCTTCCTTCCTTCCTTCCTTCCTTTCTTTCTTTCTTTCTTTGTTTGTTTTTTTCTTTATATTTCTGGCTTTTAGATAATGGAAGTGTTGTACTAAATGATAATTGTAATGAATCTAATTCCAAAGAACTTAAAAACATAGCCATTGGAGTAGCTGTGTGTGACAGTATTAATCTGATACTGAGTTTAGATCAGTAACAGAATTTAGAGAGACTAGTGCTAAATTACTATATGTTATATGCCAAGTCAACCCAGCTAATGAAAACATGGACTTTCTAGATGTAAAATGGATGTAAAACTTATTTGAGTTGAGAATGAGAATTATTTGAAAGGCGAAGCATTGATTAAAAGCCAACAATCAAACATACTTAATGTCACATGTAAATATTAGTTATATCTGGCTATTACTCAGCTTTTTGTCACTATAATGAAATATGAGAGACTACTCATGAATGAGATCAAACACATCTAACTGTTGAGTTGGGGGTTCAATGGCATTTTGTCTGTAAGCTCTGTGAAGACCAAGGAGGATGGTGGACAGCATTGATGGATATGTCAGGGGACAAGTGTCCATAACTTGACTCAGAAATGTGAGGAACTTCAGAATTCACTGTGTTGCCTTATTTTAATAGCTGTAAGAACTCAATCCTAGGTCTCACTTATTAAAGGGTCCACAGTGCTTCTTAGTATCACTGTCATTCAGACTAAGTATTCAGTGATACTCACTCCTTGGGAACACCCAACTGTGTGGTAATCACATAAATAGGCTCCTTTTAACATGGCCTTTCTGTTTAGAGTACTAGCAGAGAACAAATCATTTCCTAATACGAGAAGAATGCTCACTTGCAAGTCTAATCTGTAAAATGTGAATCTGAAGCACTTGTTTTCTACAATAACCTCACTAGACACACTCATGATCTGGCTCAGTCAACTAATATAATACAGATCATGTCAACTATTATTGCTTGAAATACTACACATATATTGCTAATATAATAATTATTTCATTATATAGTCAAATTAAAATGATTGTAATATGAAGGAAGAAATCTTATTTTCTTTGCTGTATTACTGATAAGCACAATTAGCTCTGAAATATATAAGTATAATTAGCTTTCACTATCAGTAAGCATATTTTGAAGTTCAAGTTTTGTAGGGTACTATATTATTATGGAAAATTCAAAATATGCTATCAAGAAATAGAAYATTCTAATAAGAAAACAGATTTCTTAAGCAGTTACCTATTCTAAAGAACTTTCCTAGAAATAACCCATGCAAAGGATGAGGTGAATAGTGTTTATTGATGTGTCARAATGTTCTAAATCAGATATTCTGTCCAGTATGCTATATTTTGAATGYTGGTGATACGTGAGTATCATTGTGTGATGTACATTAACAAGAAAATTATTCCAAGATTTAAAACTCTGAAATAAACTTTAATGATGCAGCAAAGTTAGAAAACTGTAGTTCCTGCTTTATGAAGGTAGCTATTCGGATCTCGATTGGCTTGTCAATCCTCCAGGTTGGTGTTTTAAGTGATCTTCATATGTCTTTACTGGAGGAAGGTGGAATGCGTCTTCATACACATATGAGCCTGAGGATAAAAACGTTTGCAACTTAAATGGAAGAACTCAGTCCCCACAGGCTGTTCACACATTCTATAGTGAAGAGGAGCTATCACTCTTATGATAAATGATCTAATATTACAGACCTAGTAACRGTCAAGCCTCACAAATCAAAGCTCAAGTTTCATTTTTATCAAGAAAYTACAYGTAATRTTATGAGTCTGAGTYCAATTGTTTTGGTAAAATGGAACATGGAAAGTGACAGGCCACYGAGTAAAACAGAACAGGAGAAGGGATCCTGTGACAAACAGTCACTGTGAAAACATACACAGAAGTAACATTGTATGGGCCCAATAGGTTATATTTAGGGATTTGTATGCATATAGAAACACAAATATTCATGTGATAACTACCGATGGAAAAATAGGCCTTGAATTTGAAGGAGAGTTGTGAAGGGTACAGGGGAGAGTTTGGAGGGTTTGTATGGAAAAAATGGAAGGGAGAAATATTGTCGTTATGTTACAATCTCAAAAAATAAACAAAAGTAAATAAACTAATTTTAAAAATATAACTCAGAACATTAACTCATAGAATAAGTCATTGGCATAGGTTACAAGTGAAAGATTGGTGTCAAATTTGGTAAACATAAGACTTACTTAGATTGAGTTTTAAAAAGACTAAAAATGAATAACCTGACTGTYAAGTATGGCATTGCAATTTCTTTGTAATATTTTATTAACATACTTGTATTAACCTTGTTTCTCTAGCATGAACACAACTAAAATAGAAAATTGGACAATGAGTCAGGGGCTCACCCCGAGGACAGGCTTATCCCTCTCCTGCCATTGTTAGTTGCTTGTAGTTCTTTGTGTAGGGGTGGAGCCACGCAAAATAGTCCTCTTTCCATCATGTCCATTGATATTGTCATTGTTGTGGTCAGCTAAGCCGTATAAATGCAAACAACAGAAAATGGATTCAGGTTGCATTTATATATATCATGATAATGATCAAAGAAAAAGAGGGTATTAACTTGAGAGTTGGGAGACATGGGAAAGTTTAGTATTTGGGAGGGGTGTAGGAGGTAAAGTGAAGGGGGGAGTTACATAATTTCATTTCTGTTAAAATACTTTTAAAACAAATTATAGAGATCATTTAGAAATACATTTTTTCCCTACAATAGCGCAGATGTTGGTTCAGTTTAGATAAATTACACATCCACTCGTTAAATTTGAAACTATAAAGATTGACACAGAAATGTTTATCCAACTTGTCAAAATGAACATGTAGGGGAGGATCCCTACTGCACATGCCACTTTTTGTGTATGGACAACATAAGGTTTAAAATGCTGTGTAATTGTGAGCATCTACATCATTGACCTATGTGATTCTTTTAGATGGTACATCAAATTGTGTTATGCTATGGTTTTCCCAATTGCACTTACATTTATTTAAATGTAATATAGTTTGTGAATTTAATAAGATAGATTTGATTCTGTTCTGTATGACTTAACTTAATTTTTAATTTTTATATGGTTTTGTAAAATTTATTCCTATAGAAGTTATTGTCAATCTTTTATGCAAGGTTATTTGGAAGGCACTGATGGAATATAAAAATAATCAGACAAATTATCATAAAAAGGTAACACAAGAATTGACAAAAGTAACAAACAGTAATTTATAGAAAAATAAAACCCAAATTCTAAAACACATTTGAAGAGAGATACTTCAACTCATTAGTAATCATATGAAGGAAAACTAAAGTAATGGCAAGCTATTTGTGTGCATTCTGAAGGCTTTCACTG
>BDUI01018555.1:23337-36169 GCA_002335545.1 Apodemus speciosus
CATGTCCATCAGCAAGACCATCTCAGATGAGCCAGCAGAGCCTAGGTGTCTTCATCCACGTCACCCGGAGCTCCAGTTCTATGTGGACCTTTGTTCCGTGTGAGCCAGAGAGCTCGAGCCCATCACTCAGCTTCTYCCAGATCTGCATGCCCACCCCAGCTCCYGCCCTCAGGTGACTTTTGACTAAATGAGGTAATGTGAAAAAATGCTTGCACAGAAGAGCATGTCATATGGGAGTTCATCTCAGCTCCTTCCTGTTTCAAAAAATGTCTCCCACACTTGGCATCACACAAGGCCTCCTAAATATGCTATCTACCTGTTCTTTATTTAGTGAGTTGCCAACGTAAAAGGATGAGTCCTTTTAAAAATTCTCCGCAACAAAGTATCTAAGGTGCTTCTCAAGTTAGTTCTTGCCTGGGTTTGATCCTATCTTATTTTAAACCCGTTAACTAAACTTATCCCTCCTGAGATAAAAGCAGTTCACATTTCCCATCAAGAAATCATTTCTATAGGATTATATCTAGTCTAGAAGTCACAAYGCATTGAAGCCATATTTTGAGTGATTGAAAACCTACTAACATATTCAGCGTTGCAAGCAGGCAGGGAGCCTGGCGGGTCCTGCTCCGGAAACTGGACTTCAAGGCTCATAAACAAAAGGTGTGAAGTTACAAAAAAATGTCTAGGAAGCCAGATGAAAGCTGCCTGCTTGGGCAGCTGCTCCAAAACTGATTACGGTGGATTGGAAATCATATCCTGGTTGATTGAGCCCCAAACCACAAAATGTCTAAAGAATGAAGCAAAAACACTTTAGTTCTAGTGCTGTGAGATGTGACTGGATTGGAGTGAGAGGACTCAGCCCCAGCAGCCAAGAGAGACGAGGCATGCTGGATACCACCCCCCAGCCACCCAGCTGGCAAGATCTCTTGGGAAGAGTGCAGTCAGCTGTCTGCTAGCATTCAGCAACTCCAAATCCAATTTCTATGGTTTCTGAATCAGTTCCTGGGATATAAATGGAAGAAGGAAAAGGCAACAACGATGCTTCCAAGAATAAAAGCAGTTGCAGGTCTGGAAACGCCCCAAATCTCCACTCACTGGAGGAAGCTTTTCAGGAGGCACTTGAATCCCCTTCATCTCTGCATAGCATCAATGGAAAATGAAATCACTCCCATCCTGGCTTCAGAATGCTTCTCTAGCTGCTTCACACCTGGGCCTAAGATCTGCCAAGGGCCAGCTGGTCATGTGCAGTCTAGTGGATGACGGCCAGTGAGAGGCAGAAGAAAGGGGAGCGGGCTGAAACCAGTTCGAAATGAAGCATACAAAACAGTATTTGCAATTCTACTTCCAGATGGGAGGAGGAAAGGGCAGGAACACACAGAGGTTACAGAATGGGGCRGCAGCTTCATTTTGGATTTCTCCTATCAGCGGTCTTGTACAGTCTTGGTTTGGGGCACATGCTAAGACAATGATAGATGAGTGAATATTTGTAAGACTTTGAAGATGTTAAAAAAAAGCTTGCAAATCACTGAGGTCAGAAGTATTTAGGTTGTTTTAAACCTGTGCCTCCTCCTTCTGTGCTCAGGCTACCCAACACTGCAGGACATGGTCTTCGGAAGACTGAACAACAGCCTTGGACATAACAGTTWGAAAGAATACTTCTATTTTGTTGTTTACTCTGATTCATAGAAATAACTATGTCCACGGGATCCTTCCCCACCCCCACCCCCGGCTCCATTCCTCTTTAGAGAAACATACAGACAAGAAGATATCGTGGACGCTATGTCTAGAATTTTATACCATGAAACATATTATGCAATGAAGTATATTATGTGCAGCTTTAAAATAACAAGTTTCACAAATCAAATGAAAATTAAAACGTTGAAAGGTCTTTTTGGAAACCCTTTGAAATTCTTTTAAGAATTATAAGATTCTTTCCTGCCCCACAACAATATCTTACAATGTTTTACTTCTTCAATGAATGCTCATACGTTCTGGTATTTTTTTTTTAGCCTAAATGCACTTTCAAATTTGATTAGCTGKGTAATCGTGCTCAATGGAAAAGGTCTTTTGGCCCAGATACTGCATAGCTGATGTGCCCCACCCACCAGGAAGCAGCTCGCTCTGCTCTTCTCTATAAAGCAGCTCAGTCTAGAACTCTGTCAGTGCTCCTTGGAAATGAGTTTGCCGGTTTTGGCTTGCCACAGACTTCCTCAAGACAGACTTCCATTGTCAGAAAAGGAACACAATCTAAGAGCAGCAAATTGCCTTAAATTTGTCATGGGAAACAAGGGCTCACACCTAAGCGCAGGGCAGTATCACTTTAAGGGCTGACTTGCTGCTATCCAGTCTCCCTGCAAAGGTAACATTCTGACTAACAATGAGTCACATGGGAAAGCAGGAGGCCATTGAATCACCGCCTTAGAACCTGCCCTGTCTTGCTTCAGTGAAGTCCCTGAAGGGAGCTGATTTCAGCCAGCAGCTAGCATTGCTGCTTCAGAGAGAGGCCCTTGATTTTATTTATTTATTTATTTTCAGGAGCATGAGGCTCTACGTGCCCCACCCTCTCAAGAGCAAAATTTGCTTAAAGGTGAGTACCTGGGAACCCACGCCAGCACKGACAGATCTTTCATTCCCCTAGATATACAATTTTTTTTTCCTAACAAGAAACTTTGCATCATCTTTCGAAGAGAATGAGGGCACATGCAGGTAAACTCTGTTTGGATTACATCAGTGTGTTGGGTGGAAAGACACGTAAGCAGCTTTGCAGATCTCATAATGTAAGTCTTCTCTACACAGGAATATGTGCCCTGTCTAAGTTCCAAGGTGAGGGAATTTATGGCCAAATAAGGCAACCTCTCCACCCTGGGGACCCGTGCTGTCCAGCTTATTAAACGCTCTTTCTATTGCTGTCTTTCCAGCCAATGTTTATCATGTTATTCTATTTTATTATTATTTATATCCTTCCGTCTACATTTCTGCTGTCATCGGGGCCTTGTCACCGTCTGTTTCTATTGCTAAGCGCAAAGCTGTATGCATTTGGGATGTTTGCTGCCCACTGTAGAGGTCAAAGCCGTTGGACTTTAAGGCRGATATTGGACCATCATATTTCCACTCACTCACCATCTCTTCTACCAGCACCAGATGATGGCTCCGCAGGATCATGAAGATGAAACCTATCTGCAGCTCCCGCCCCCCACCCCTGCTCAGAGCACACAGCCCTTTCCAGTGTTATTCATAAATCCCAAGCACTTGATCTTCTTCCCTCTTAACTACATATTATCAGCTTCTACAAAGCACTTCATATTTACTTAACAATAGTCTTCACGTCCCACAGTTACCCACAGAAGCTGGCCTAACTACATAAACATGCATAATCAGGAGTGCTCATTCCAGCCTTTCAAAGGAATATGCCAAATATTTGACAATAGAAGACATGACAGGGCCATCCACACGCACAAACACAGGACAGTTATGGAAAGCGTTAGCTAGGCCTCTGTTTCTGCAAGAAAATATGCACAAACAGTAACAGGAAGTTAAAGAGAAAAAAATAAGAAAACTTCTAGAACTTAATTCTGAGGACCAGTTATCAGCTCTGAGTTATGTTTCAAATGTGTGATTCTTATTTTGTTGACACTTTCCTTAGACAATTATTCTCATGCTATTTAGTAAGCAAAAAATTGGAGGTCCTATACCAATTTTGAGTTGTGGGATATAAGGTTATATAAATTTTTAACAGTGTCATAATTTTCCATAATTTTTGAGTTTCTAAGAAGTAAGCATTACTTTGATTGTCAAAAGTAAACAAAAAAAGAAACGGTTTCCACTTTCTGTGGGAAGAAGACAAGGACAACTCCCTTCGTTGTCCTGCGTAGTCGCCGTCCTTCTATGGACACACAGGACCCTACAGGAGCATTCTGACCTGCGGTGTGGATTTGCAGTCGTTTGTGGATCAGGGAGGGAGTAACATGGCCTCCCAGGAAGCTTACAGCCAGCCACAGCTGCTAGCTGCCTCCCGGTCCCAGGTCTTCCGACACAAATATTTTTAACACTGACGGCTTTTCCTAYGGAAAAATAGAGACAAGTGCAAGATGGAAGGTTTTTGTCTTTTGAATGATTCCCAGTGTAACTAGGACTCCATTTTGGAAATTCCAACAACTCCAAAGGAATAGAACTTTTGTTCCTCATTTCAGCTTTTGAGGATGAACACCAGAATACATGTTTACATGTTTCTAAGAAGTCTAATGGGAAGCAAGGAAAAAGGTGAATTTTTTTGTAGCATGGAGTATTCATTAGCAGGTCTTTGATTATTGACTCTTTTATGTACAGTACAGAATCAGTTCCATGGGATCCCATCATTTTCCTTAGCTTGCAAACCATTTATTCAGGCCTGGCTTTTTTTTTTTTTTTTTTTTTTTTTTTTTTTTTTTTTACCAGTTTGTACCAAGTACAGGGAGAAAAGAGGCAGACAGTGCAGAGCTTGCAGACAACGGCTGTGAGATGCTTCTGCGAAAAGCCGCCTTGCAGTTGCAAACACAAATATTGTACAGCTGGCAAATCTGTGGCCTCGTGAATTTGGAAGTCAAATGTTCTCTGAAGTGGAGGGAGTCAATCAAGGGCTCCATGCAGCACTGCTGGTGCGCTGTGGTGGGACATCCACAGAACCACCAGGAGATCTGTGCTCTACTGTTCCTCAAACCCTGCTAGCTTCACATCACATTCTAATGTTGCTTTACTGCCAACTGTGCACAGAAAATTCATTAATGATGGAACCAAAACAATACGCTGTTCGTTGGTTTTACCACACAGGTGGTATAGAAAATGAGGCATAAAAACAGGTGTATGCCATCAAATAGATGAGTTTCATAGAAACCATTCTTCACTGAGGGAATGATTGTTTTATGATTAACTTGCTTATGTAGGTGAAGTGGAGATCTGTCTGTCTGTCTGTCCATCTATCTATTACTAGTGTCAGAAAGAAAAGATGGGGAGGAAGAAGAAGCCATGGGCAGGGAAGAAAAGTAGTAATCCTCACACCACGGACTGTATAAACCATGATGCTTGGGTTTCAGTAACCACATGCTGCCAGCTGCTGCCAGCTGTGCTTTATACGTGGGTTATACTGTAGGACCGAATACTTCTACATATATAGCTATATTAAACAATGTTCTGAAAACAAATTGAGGAACACGTGAGTTAATAGTTAAATACAATTTCATGATGAAAGGCTAAGGTCTCCATTGAGATTTTTAACAAGCTCAACTAATACCAAATTTAAAACAATCTGAATTTAGAGGCATCTAAGAGTAAAATGCATTTTTCTAATATTTAGATATTGTATGATAAGCTATCATGCTATGATWGGATGTAATAGCATTCCACATTTGAGGGGAAAATGGCTTTGAATCAAAGAGCATAGTTCAGATTAGTACACTCATCAGATCCAGCCTCTTGGAAAAAAAATTTGGTGCCAGGGACATGGCTCATCAGATAAAAGCATTTGCCAAGCAGCCCAAAGACCTGAGTTCCATCATTAGAGTGTTCTGGGAACCCATGGAAAAATCCAGATGTTGTGGCATGCATCTGTAATCACAGCTGTCCATTGGTGAGAATGGAGTAAAAACCAGAGATTAAGGATGAAGCCCACAAGCCAAGGGTCTTGGACAGCRCTCCCAGTGGAAACAGGAGAGGCTCCATTTCAACAAGGTGGGAAGTTCAAGCCAACACCTGAAAGTTGATCTCTGACCTGTACACACATGCCATGGCAAGAGCACGTGCATGCATGCACACGCACACGTGCACAGGCATGCATGCACATGTATGTGGGCACACACRAATGTCAAAGAATAAAGAGAAGCAACAGTTTTTTTCCCAATACTTTGAGTTGCTTTGAATCTTGGCACAGAAGACTAAATTGCCTTTAACTCTATGATGACAGCACACATGGTGCCTTTCCAGATGTATGGAGTAATATAAACATCAGCATCTGGATGAACAACAAGAAGACACATTGGCGCCCAAGGAAACTGATCAATTTCACTCCAAGGAGCAAAGCTCTTCATGAAGAAAGCTGAAGGGAAAGGATGGGGGTGGCTGTCTAGAGGAAATTCCCAGAACTCCCCAGGACTCCAAGAAAACAGAACAGGTTAACGGTATTGGTGACTTCTGACCCGTGTGATTTTGGTGTTTTTGGCTAAGGGAAGACACTGGGGTACATGTTACAGGGTGCAAATATACTTGGCATTTATGTTTCCGTGTTGTATTCTACCAAATATTTCCTTGTAGCAAACAATATTTCCGTCAAGGCTGGGACACATATATTGCAGAAACTGCACACGATTTTATGGCCTGGTGATGCTGCAGCTGTCGATTGTACACATTGTGAGATTTGCACAATGACAAAATATGGTGTCTCTGGTTTTAAGTCTCAGACAACTGTGCTGGGTTTGCAAACATCTTARAGTGTCTCCAGCACCAAGTGCTCAATTACTCGTGTCTGTTGGAACAGCTAAGGCCATGGATTTCCCAGTGGCGTGTTCCAGGTGTGGTCCAGCTGCTCTTCAGCCGCAGGACCTACATACATCTCTATCCACTGGACCCTCAGCACACTCCGTCAAAATCGCACTTTACAAAATCTCTTCAATTTTGTTGTCTCCCAAGAAGAATCCAAAAAATATGAAGATGTCAGCCCTTCTCGTTTGTTGTTTTGAACTTTGAGCCTCTCTTCTGAGCATCCTAGTTCTTTGTCTGTCTACTCAATAAATGATGTCTTTACCCAAATAGCCATATGTAGCTGGGGCTCAATTGCAGCATCAACCAGTAGCACTGAAAACAGAATATATATTGGGAACACTGTCACCAGACGACCTGGATCCATTTCTACAATCCTTACTGGATGGCTTCAAACCCTGACCGGCATGTTGAGTCTTTGGCCCTCAGATTATTTACAGCCACACACAGCTGAAGGCGATAAAGAATGCAGTTCAATATGAAATAACCTAAACACCATTATGGGTTTGGNAGTGTCTCCAGCACCAAGTGCTCAATTACTCGTGTCTGTTGGAACAGCTAAGGCCATGGATTTCCCAGTGGCGTGTTCCAGGTGTGGTCCAGCTGCTCTTCAGCCGCAGGACCTACGTACATCTCTATCCACTGGACCCTCAGCACACTCCGTCAAAATCGCACTTTACAAAATCTCTTCAATTTTGTTGTCTCCCAAGAAGAATCCAAAAAATATGAAGATGTCAGCCCTTCTCGTTTGTTGTTTTGAACTTTGAGCCTCTCTTCTGAGCATCCTAGTTCTTTGTCTGTCTACTCAATAAATGATGTCTTTACCCAAATAGCCATATGTAGCTGGGGCTCAATTGCAGCATCAACCAGTAGCACTGAAAACAGAATATATATTGGGAACACTGTCACCAGACGACCTGGATCCATTTCTACAATCCTTACTGGATGGCTTCAAACCCTGACCGGCATGTTGAGTCTTTGGCCCTCAGATTATTTACAGCCACACACAGCTGAAGGCGATAAAGAATGCAGTTCAATATGAAATAACCTAAACACCATTATGGGTTTGGAAGTTTTTGAGATTATTTTTTCTTCTGTAGCTCTATTGAGAGGTTTTTAAGCAGGCACTTTGYAGTYGATGACGTCCTTTAGCAGGGTTAACAGTTTGGACATGTAYGCTACAATAGTAGTGAGATGGTCACATATGCACCAATGTGCCTGGGGCTGCTCAGCTGTGCCCCTGATCTACTGACAAGCACAGATCTGTTTGCATGAAGGATCAGGGAAGAGTAGTGTCCACTGTGAGCTCACAGAATCTTCTAGAGCCTGGTTCTATTTGATTGTGACTGTCCAATCAGAAATTATCAGATAATCCACTCTTAGCAGCTATAAGCCATTTGAGAAATATGCTGTTTGGCAAAACTACTTAAAACAAGTGAGGAAAAAGTAACTGCAAATGAGCTATGCAGTTTTACCAAAAATGCTTGAGGCAATCCAGCCACGGTTCTTCCTCTCCCTGTGTGCTTTCTCAGCTACTTTTAGCATGAGCCATACCAATTTATGACATTTTTATGAGGGAAACACATTATAATTGACCATTTGATCTGGATACATAAGTCCTCAAAATGAAATCATTGCTTATGATAATAATAAATAATAACAACAATTTAAAATAATACTCTAAGATAAATCATACTTCAAGTCAAACTATATTAAAAATTCTAAACTCAGAGTCAAACTTTCCCTGTGATTTGTCTCGAATGAGGTGTCTCTGTACTATAAATTGATCATAATTGCAAAAAAAGGATAAAGAGGACATCAATTAATATTTCTATCACCGAAAAGTTACTAATTTACTTTTTCATTGGATTTAAAAGCTTTCTCAGTACCTCTGGCCAGCATTGTATCAAATAAAACCATGGGGCCAACTATGAATAATTATAAATCACTTTTTCTGACTCAGTGGTCTATGCTCAGTTTACTGGAATGCAACAGAAAAAGAATTCAAGATTACTAACAAGGACATTTTGCTGAGATGAGGTCTCACACCATGGTCCAGAGGGTCCTCGGAGTCATTATGCTCACTACGTAGTAGCTCAGGCTGGCCTTAAACAGACAATAATGCTCCTCTCTGACTCTCCATTGTGGGGATTAGATAGATGGATGAGTAACCACAGCTAGTTTACTGTTCTCTTTTAGGCAAAGAAAGTCAATGCTCCCCCAGAGTTGCTGGTGCCTTCTTTGCTTAGTGGATGGAGCAAGTGGTCCCACAGAGAGTCAAGGCAAATGAAGGTATAACACTGGCGTTTCATCACTAAGAATATCCATTCTCACTGACAAATTGTCAACAGTGACAAAGTACTATGTAACAGGAGTCATGATGCTTCAGGTAGCCCCAAAAGACAGGCCCTAACGTTTTTCAATTCATACATGCAAAAAACGAGGCTCAAGGGAGTTCATTTGCCAGGGACCCACCAACAAAACATGGCAGGTATTGGATCAAACCAACCTGTTTTAAAGTCTATGGGTCTAGGCAGTGGAGAATAAATTGGAGATTTGTGGACTAGGGTTTCCATTCAGGTAGAGGCAACTTAGTTTCTATGTGACCTTGGGAACGGCTTACTCAATGCCCCAGTTCCTCTGTGGTAAATAGCCTACATGCCTTTTTGTAAAGAGGACTATTAATGAAAACTCAAAGCCCATAGAAAAGTCCCCTCCTGCAACACAGTAAACATTTCGTGAGTGCTTTCTATTGTTGCTAGCCTCAAGTGGTCTGCTCTACTCAACCTTACAGAAGTGTTTTTCAAAACGAGTACACACAGACTGATAGTGTGTGTTCTGTAAACTGGATTTTTAGTCAGGTCAGTATTTTTTCCTATGCTTTTAAACATAAGCATAGACACTCTACCATTTGCATATAGAAAAACAAAACTTAAACAATGCAAGGTAATGATTTTTTTGGTATAGAAAAAGATGCTATGTTATTTAGCCAGATTAGTTCTACATTGTAAGCTAGATGCTGCTTTGACTGGCTGAACTCCCAGAAAAAGGCAGAAAGAGCTCCAGTTGGATGCTCTTGTCCAGTTTCGCTTGGTGAGTGAATGCTACTTTAGAGCAGTATTTTGGCTGCCCTTTCTTATGCTGTGCAGACCAAAGAGGGGGCTAAAGGGAAACAATCAGACACATAAAGGCTGGGAATAAGCTGGCATTGGCAAACCCACAGGAATGGCTTYCTGAAGTACCTTTCCAGGTTTACCTTGGGGAGACAGGAGAGAGTCACAAACAGGAGTTGAGTATGAGGTGAAGAAAAGCAGCATTCTGAATTCTGGGGAAAGAGCCAGAAAAGTGGCATGTCTGTACAGTTGACCTAGATAGGAATGACAGGGGAATGTGGCTTTTCAGGGCCGTAGAGTGAGGTTATAATGTCAGTCTTGCAGGTTTGGATTCATGTATGACCGGCTTTAAGAAAATGTTTACCTGTGTAGCATAGACACACCAACCCCTGCGATGTTTCCAAAGCCTTTAGCTGTATCAAAAGGTGAACTTAGAGGAATCAAAGTTACTGGAAAGCACTGTTCAGCCTCAGGCCACCCTACAACATGCAGAATGCTACAAAATTGCTATCAGGTCAACTTGTCCCATCTTTAAAGAGAGTATTAGTATGCAGATAAAAATCTATCTGATGGAAAAAAATTAAGTAGCTATTAAAACTTGATGTTAATGCATTTATAGGTTAGTTACTAGTGTATCAAGCAACCTTAGTAAATGCAGACTATATTATTGAATTAACTTGATTCATTTTGGAGTGTCAATACAAAGATGACAGGTCAGTGCACTAGCCGAAAGCAGCAGTATACATGTATGCAATCTYTTAGCCCKCCTTCTAATTCACCTGCACTTTAAAAGGAAAACTGGAGGTTGGAGATACTGGACCACTGGTACAGAATTTCTCTAACATGCATGAGGTCCTGTGTTCTAACCCCAGGACTGCGGTGGGGTAGGCAGATGGTGCTGAGAGGGGAAAGAGTCAAAATGGAGGTGGTTGAGAGGATCTCATGGATAGACCACATGTTAAACAATGTATGATAGTCAGAGGTCTGACTGGCACACAAGTGCTTTCGTGGTGCCACAGAACTCTGCTTTCTCCTGAACCRTTTTCATCGAGGTTTGGTAACTAAAGCTACAATGTCAAGAAGATGTGTGTGGGGCCTGGATGGGGAAGGCCACCTGCGATGATCTCGGATGTTAGAATGAAGAAGTGCTGATAAAGTTTTATCGATTTTAAGGTGTGTAGATAACAAGTGTTTACCTCGGTCACAAACTGTAGGAACACGTGTGTGTGTGTGTGTGTGTGTGTGTGTGTGTGTGTGTGTGTGTGTGTGTATGGATGCAGGCACTTCTGCTGGTTATAAGGAGCCACTAGCCCTGCTCTGAAGGCCAAGCACACTTCCCAGCAGCTCTAGACCAACGTTTTAGAACAGACAGTATTGATCCCACGGATGCGGGGAAGATGATGCTCAGTTTTGGGAATAGAACGACCAGTTTCTTCCAATTAAGGAAGCGCCCAAAGGAGGGGGGAGGGGATAAAAGAAAAAAAACCAAAAAGGACAACAACAGCAGCAGCAAACTCTATGCCAGAAGCACGGCGACGACAGAAAGACACAGGCATCTGTAGCAGAGATCTTAGGGGAATACCGGCTAGCATCTGGGCTGGGCATGGTTAATTTGCCTATTTTTAGACATAAATTCAGATGAACTTCAGGGCTCCCTGCCTTTTGGTCCCCCCTTTCCTCCCCTCTGCAAACAATAATGCTATGTATTAATTAAAGCTCAGCTGTTACTGACGTCATAATAGAAACAATTATGCAATGGGGTGCGATGGGGTGCGGTACAAGTGCTCTCTGGTGGCTGACTTCCTGGTTGCAGGGCGTGCTGCATCCNTTGGGGCTGGGAAGATCGCTGAGGATAAATGTGTTTGCTAGCAAGACTAAGGAGTTGAGTTTGGCCCCTCCCAAGATTCACATGGCAGACGCTAACTACTTCTTGACAGTCCTCTGACCTTTTCACGGGCACCATGCTACGAGTCATTCACTAGACATGCACACGCACACATGTTTTGAAATAAATAGAATCCAATTTTTAAAAGTTTAAAGGATTTTCATCTCACGAAAAAGAAGGGTCAGCAAGAACGGGAAAATGTAATATGTCACACACYGTGATAGGAAGCACAGGYGCAAGTAGCACGTCCACTCTGTTTCTGAGATCTTAACTGAATACATTGGTTTGTCTGAGTTTTCATTGATAGCATTAATGGGAATGGAGTTTTTGCTTGTTTCCAAACTCCACATCTGGTCAGAGAAGTCTGTGAGGGGCACAAAGAAACACTGTGAAGTCCATATCGTACTTTTTGTGGGAACCAGACTCCGAGGGAGGCGCACACAGGGCAGGAGAGTGCTGCCTCTCCACCTTCTGGGGACTTGTGCGGCTTGCAGCCTGGTGAGAAGAGGAAAGGCATAGAGGAATGGCAACACTGTTCACAGCTAGTACTTTGACAAGGGTGGAGGTGGCAGCAATCTCCACTGTCCTGACTACAGATCTAAAACTAACAAAGCGCCGAGAGCTCTTTCCCCCCATTCTCAGGGTTCTTGCTGGCACTGCGAACTGGGCACACTACTCAGGCACACCAGGAGATTTTGTTTTACCTTCTCACAGAGCTCTCACTGCCATGACTCATGATCATTCTGACTTTTAACTTTCTGAGGCCAACTGTCACTTCTAGTTCTTAAAAGACTGTACCGGCAAGAACATCACCCATGCTGTGGCTGGAAACAAAACACGTCAGATGTGACTGCTTGCCCCAATACTGGCATCGGTTGTGCAATCAGAAATCTCTGTGTAATCTAATGAGACAAGGRGAAAATGAAGCTCAGCAGTGGTGTGGGAATGGGGTCACGATCCTCCTAACGCCAGGGAACACTAGAAGGCTGTGCAGAGAAGACTGTGTCCGTGGGCATGAGAACAGTAGGGAGAGAGGACATACAAGTATGGTAGAAGGGGGTTTCCCCTTTCTCTTTGAGTCATGTGAGCAGAAAGTAGAACACATAGAAAGAACCAGCATTTATGAAAACTCAGGAGCACAGGCTCTGCTTCTCTGCCACCTCCTGGATGCTCAGGAGGTGATTGACCACAGTGAGACTGCCTGGGACTTCTGTTTAACCTGTCACTGAGGGAATCTGTAGATTTGGGGGTGGGGGTGAAGGTTCAAACTGTTTAGTAAACTGGTGCACAGATAACACTCTCATGTCTTCGTAAGTCACCTACTCTTCCA
>BDUI01018557.1:28931-42061 GCA_002335545.1 Apodemus speciosus
TGTCCACTGCCCCCCATTCCCTCCCTTGTTGAACTTGGCTGCATCTTCTATTCTTCTATGCACCTCTCCAGTAGCCATGAAGACCAACCTGAATATGGACTCAAGGTCCAGCTTTGTGCCCTCCACTCTCATCCATTTAGCACATGGCACCCGGAGCCTGGGCATCTGTTCACACACCTTGCAGCTCTCAGCCTGAAGATTGATCCTGGGCATAGGAAAGTGCTGACTGCATTGAGTTCTCCTTTTCCTCTGATGAACAGCACTCTTTAGTGCTGTGATCCCCCATCCTCTGAGCCTTCCCACCCTTGGAGTTAGCTAATCAGAATCTGCACTTCAGCCAACTATCCAGAGTTATCCAGGCGCACAGAGTTGGGTAGCGTAGCCAGTCAGATATGGCACTCCAGCATCACAGCACAGAGCTGGTCCCCTCACCCCTTTACCTCCTCTCTCTCTTTCAGCCCTAAGACTTTAACTTAATCAGTCATGTGTGGGGGTCAGGATGCAGCCTGGGTTTATAGAGCTTTAAATATATGTTCTAAGAATTTCTGAAGCTGAGACCCATTGTATGAACCGGGTTTTATTTATTTTAGCAGTATTGGAGACTAAACTCTTGGGGGGTGGTTCATATATGCTAGTACACTGTTTTGCCGTTGAGCTGTGTTCCCAACCCTTTCGGTACCCATTCGACACCAAACTTGTGAGATCCTGCTGACTTGCCTGCCATCTTGAGAAAAGACTGGCACAATACACAGCGGTTGGATACCCACTTAGGAATGCTCAGCCCTTCCCCCGCCCTCCAGCTTGTAGTTAATAGGATGTTGTAATTTTGCTGCCTTTCCCCCTACAGAGAAACGGGAGAATGTCATGTTTGTGCTGCCTCTGCATGGGGGCCACCTGGGCTTCTTCGAGGGTTCTGTGCTGTTCCCGGAGCCGCTGACGTGGATGGATAAGCTGGTGGTGGAGTACGCCAATGCCATTTGCCAATGGGAAAGGAATAAGTCCCAGTGCTCAGACACGGAGCAGATGGAGGCCGAGTTGGAATGAGGCCTCCGGACTCTGGCGCGCTCCAGCGGCCCTCCTCTGGAGCCCACGCCCCTTTGACGGCTGTTTCAGGTTTTCCAGTGACCTGGATCTGACCTCATACCATCAGTGGGGGGTTACCCATCATGCAACCTGTCTCAAGTAGGCGGCTCTCCCTGGGAGCTCCAGGCTATTTTTGTGCTTAGTTACGGGTTTTCTCCATTGCATTGTTAGCCATGGTGACAAGCTACAAGATTCTCACCCTTCTGTCCAGTTTCAGTATCTGACTGCTTTCACGCTGGTTACACCTAGTTTTCCTATTAAGGAGCGAGTCTGAACTACGGTTTTGCTTTGCCAATCAAAGACTTATCCCTGAGAACAGTGAAGGATGTATGTCACTTTGTGATGGATGTATGAGCCCTACTAGAGTCCCCACCAAGCAGTCAGCATCCCCAGTGCTAAAGAAATCACTCAGCTTGGGAGTCTGAGAGCCTGGGGCTTCCTGGGCCTGAGTTTTGCCTGTGAAGCAAAGGAAATTCTCTGAATCAAAAGCCAAGTTTTCTTTGTCATTGTCTCCTAAGACACCTCTCTGTCTTTGTCTTGCTGCTGCTGAGAGTTGCATGGGGCACTTGTCTAAAAATTCAGCCTCCCAGATCCCTCCCCTCGAAGAGGCTGATTTGGTGAGCTCGGGAAGGGCTCTGGGGATTTTAATTTTTGACAAGTGCCCCAGGGAATTCTCATCATTCAGCAAACCGAGGGAAACACCATGCTACTATGCCTTTAAGTCAGAAGATCTTGGTGGCTCATTTAACTGACATTCATAAGCCACAGTGTCTCTTTGCTCCCAGAGACCTCCAAAGCAGCGAGGCCTGTTGGATGGCTGCCCTTGTGTGATATCTCTAAAAGGGAGAAGACATTTGAGCTGAGCCCTGGCTCTGCTGCTCCCTGGCTGTATGACCCTGGATACGTCCCTTTGGACTTGACTCTCTTCCCCTATTAAGTGGGGCTTGGACCAGGTAGATTGCCAAGGTGACCACCAGCTCCTCCTCCCAGGGGGGGTCTGGGATTCCACCTCCCAGGCTGAGCTGTAAACGCCATTAGTCACGTTTTTTCTCCTTCCCCATGTCATAGAGATTCGAGAGTCTTAATCATTCTCTTGAAATTGTAGTTTTTCATCCCAGTTCTACCCAATGTCTAATTGATATCAAACAACCCAAAAGTTGGGTGTGAATTTGAAGATATGTATCTCCGGCTAAGAGAAGGGGGTGTTCTTTTGAAGCTGGCTTGTACTTAAATAGCCTCTGTGTGTTGTCTGTTGGGTAGATCTCTCGGAAATGTCTTCTCAAGTGGACTTCTCACTCCAGCTAGGGTTCGAGAACTCCTTCTGCAACCCTGGGGTACCTGAGTCCCTAAGAACCTGCACTTTGAWAAGTCCGCAGTTGCTATCCAGAATTGARCGAGACTATGGGTGAATTGCCTGGGTTAGTGTTTCCTCTGCTTCGTCCCTGGTGGCGCCAGGACAGCCTGAGATGTAGTCGTGGGTCTGTGTGGATGGTAAAGGAGCCACCTGAGCACCTCAGGGCTGTGGGTGGAACAGAGCGTGGGCGCAGGCCCAAGAGACCGACAGGAAAACCTGTGAACGGGAAGCACTGTTTCTGACAATCACTAGGTCATCCCAGTTGTCACTGAGATGTCTGCAGCCTCCACTTTGCTTTTTGCTATAATTTGCTACACTCACCAAATCCTGTCCCCATGCCCCCCTCATGGTGGCCAATTCTCTGTTGCATTTCTCTTAGCACAGATTGGCACTTTATCACATTCATCTCTCAATTTGGAAGCGAATCCTTCTCTGTTGATTTTCCCTCTACCCTACCATAGCTATAATCTACAAAACTCACACTTAGTTCCTGCTTCCTGCCTTTATCGCTGAAGCCTTTAATGAGAGCAGTAAGGTCAGAGTTGAGTCACTGTCCCTGGAAGTGAGGGGCTCCCTTCGCTTCCCTGAGGTCATCTCTTCCCAAGTCCTGACAAAGCAGTGGCTTGGGTGCCACCTGCTTCAGAGGAAGTCAGTCCTGGAGTAACACTTAGGAGGAAGTGGGAGGCGGTCCTGGGAGCCTGGTCCCTGCAGCAGCCCCGGAGACCCGATGGAGAGCGGTGGAGCTGCCACAGTCCTGGAGGGCCAGGCCCTGGGACTGGGGGAGGGGACGAGTGCCAGCTGAAGCCGCCTTAGTGTGTCGCTCTGAATGGCGTTCCATTTTGCTTCACATGAAATCAACTGAAGCTCTTTATTCAAGCTTTGGGCTCTCAGACATGGAAATGAGACCGTGACCATGGCAGTTGGACAGGAAAATTCTTGTTTGACCCTGAATGAGAGTACAGAGGCCTGACTGTGGAGGCGCCAGCTAGCCTGATGAATGAGGGAACAGCCCTCTATGTAGGTCAGCCGCATTCCTTCCTCTGGGCTTCCTCCCTTTCTTCCCAAAGTCATCCATTCCTGATGATGGTGTGACCTGTCTGCTGGCTACCAAGGACTTACTTGGACTAAAGAGAGCGTAGGAATATTCTGTTTTTAAATGAAGGATATAAATTACATAGATGTAGACAATTCTGTGGCAGGAGTAACATCAAGACCCAGTTGGGGAGTGTACCTATATTATTCCCTCCTTCCCAAATAATTAGAAACCATGGACTTCAGTCAAATTAGGATTACCTAGCATCAAAATAATTATCAAGACTTCATAGTTAGCAGGGAGGCTTGCAGACTTGAAAACCTGTTCTTTCTGTAAAGACTTTGCATCTTCCATGCTGGAGCAGAATGAACATGGAAAGCGCATCAGTGTGTTCCTTTCATTTCTGTGGCTTCTTACACTCACAGGGAACCTTGGGATCTACTGAACTATTCCTGTAAGAGCGTCTTCCTTTAATCACATGGTGTTAACAGAACCAGGGTCAAGAGACCTCGTTGCTCATCCCCACTGGCTCTGACTCATGCCAGACATAGGGGAAAGTCACTTCACCTCTGAACCTGTTACCTCGTTCTACATCGTGTCTGAGGCTGCTTCACTCCCTTGTGAATCGTTTGCTCCGTCCTCGTTAAGTATGCCTGGAGTTGCACGTAGAAGGGGGTAGTAAATCCCGACCCCTAAGCTCATCTTGAGAGAGAAGGAGCGTGTGYGGTCAGCGTTTGCTAGTTAGGATCCGAGTCAGCATCTTTGGCCTCCCTTCCTAGTCTTCACCATTAGGACAGTTTCCTTGCTATTCTGAGGGTAGTCTTGTGACTGTAGCAGGTGAGGGCCACAGTAAAGAGGAGGGTACCTCCGGCCTTCAGTGTGACCAGGCAAAGCATGGATGGTTGCCAAGACAGAAGCCCTTCCCCTGCAGGCTGAAGCTTCTGGGTAGCTGAGCTTATCTGGCTGGCATCCGGATGAAAGCGCTCTTTGTAAGTGGCTGACTTGAGATAGGGTTTGCCAGCCCCGGAGATACAGAACATGTGTTTATGTTTGCCCCGGAAGCAGGTGTTAGAGATGTGAGAGGCTTTTCTTTTCTTGTGGCCTTGATCCTGACTYGAGTGACAGTTTTAAAAGAAGAAGGAAGTGGGGGTGGAGACTGGACTTGTGGAGTTGAAGGCACTCCTGGGTTTTCTTCCTTCAGGCCCGAGAGAGCGTCCTTTGGAAGCATGTCACTTCAGCATCCTGTCACATGTCACCTGGAATTGTTCTCTTTACCCAGAAAGCCTTAACTTGCCTCTAGAAAATCCCCTGGTATGACAACATTGTGGCATAAGACTTCAAACTCTTCTACTGTGAAAGTCTGAAGCAAAAGCCACAGCCAAACCAGAGAATTTCCTCAGGTGGCCTGGAGGCTCCTATGACATCACCCCCACCTCTCACCCCAACAACTCGAGTGATCTGGAACAAGCCCCTCTGCCCATCGTCGTCTTGGCCTTACTCTCTTTCAAAGCCACATTAGATCACTCAGATGCTTCCAAAAGGGGCCTGCTTGGCATGTAGAGGCCAAGCCATGGAGGGCCAGGTTTCTTCCACCTGTTAGCTAAGCAAAGGACAGTGTCCCCTCTGTCTGGGGTCGCTTTTCCTAAACTATATTTACAGCTAAGGACACGGGCGCAGGCCCCTGCTGGCTGAGGAACCAGAACGGCAACCAGAGCAAAGGCTGCTCCGCCGGCCTTGCTGCCTCCAGGTGCTACAGCCCAGCATCCTCCTGCAGTAGTCCTTAGAAACAGGCCACAGAGTACAGCTTGCCAACAGTCCCCAGACACCCAGAACAGACATCCGTCTCTTTAGGACGAGCCCGCCTGCCGTGTCTCCCGCTGCCTTTCCCTGGCATCTGTAGGTAGAGCTTTCAGCAATGCCTAACAAAGAAGCCGACATCACTTTCTAGTTGGTAGATCGAGACTGACATGGTGAGTTTCAGAAAGTTCACAGCTTTTTACTAGACTCCTGGCAATTAGCAAATCTATAACTGCTCCCCATTAGCCAAGTAATCTTGTGTTGCCATAACTTGGGGACAGTGCACTTCTAGCGCACGCCGGTAGGAGAGCCCTTAGTCTCAGTGGGCATTCTGCCCTCAGACCACAGACACAGAGCAGTCAACGTCACCTAAAATCATCGCCAACCTCCTTGGTCCCCAGGGCCACCCACCGCTCTGCTCTCCCAGGCTGCTCTCATGAGGAGACCTAGTTCCTGGCCAGAGGAGCTAGGCTCACTTTGCTCTTCGTTTTGGCCTCTTTAGCTTTCCTAAAGCACAAAGCCGTGTAGAATCCTATTACCTCTCCACACCCGTTCCCGGTGGCCTGGCTCTCCCGCGGCCTCAGGCAGACCTTCACTGGACCTGAGCTCGCAACCTTCCCCCCACTGCCGYTGCCTTAGTGACCAGGCTGGGGCGGGGGAGGGGCCGGCTCGCCTCCCTCCTTTTCCCAGGTAGACTCCAACCGACCCGACCCGGCCGCAGTCTTACGTTGGCAGATCTGCTTCCAGATTGATTTTTTTTGAGAACCATCACTTTCACATTCCTGATTCCAATGAGTTTTCTTTTGTTTTCTCTCTGGGTTTCACGGAACTCCAGATGCTGCCCCTGGAAATACTGTATTTTGGAGTTCATGCTCCGGAAGCCCCTGTGCTGCGGGGTCTTTTGACTCTTCCAGCAGCAGGTGTTTCGGACTTGCAATTAGCAATGCAATTTTTTCTAAATATGACGATATTTACCTTTATTAAGAAATTATACTAAACAATGGCATCCTTGATCGTTTTATGTTCTCACATTTCTTTTGGAATCTGTGGTGGTAAACGAAGATCATTACAACAAAAACTGTAATTTTGTTATCTTTGACTCAACGGAATTTCTTTACTTAAAAAAAAATAAAGACAAAAAAATGTAAAAGTGCTAGAGTGTGCTCTGTCCAACRCGGGTTCTCTGCGTGAGAAGGGGGTGCRTCTGAGGATGGGGGGATGGCCCCGTGGATAAAGTGCTTACTGCACAGGCTTGAGCCCCCAGCACCCAGGCCGGGTGTGGTAGAGCTTGACTACAAATTCTACAGCTGGAAGGCAAAGACGGAGGGCCCGGGGCCTACTGTCTGCCTGCTCTTCTCTTCCTGTCTGAATAGAACTCCAGACTTGCCGGGCAGTGGTGGCGCACGCCTTTAACCCCAGCACTTGGGAGGCAGAGGCAGGCGGATTTCTGAGTTCGAGACCAGCCTGGTCTACAAAGTGAGTTCCAGGACAGCCAGGGCTACACAGAGAAACCCTGTCTCGAAAAACAAGGGAAGGCCCAATAGAGGAGGGCATCCAGTGTGGACCTCTAACTTAATCCCCTCTCCCGAGATGTAAAACCAGCCTTGCAAACAAATACCAGATATGACCAGTTCTCCCAAAACCGTGCCTTTCTAGGGAAGCAAGCCAAGAATCTGAGGTAAGGAAGGCCGCAACATTTTTTTGTCACTTCCTAACCTGGCCATGCAGACAACTGTGGACATGCAGACAAGGTGGCAATGGGGCTCGTCCTGTGTGGCTCCCGTGCCTTTCCAGCCTTGTCCTTTTAAAAGGCCAACGGAGCATCGTGGGAGTCGGGCTCAGGCTGTGTCGTGTGATCTGGGCTCAGGCTGCGTTGGCTGCACAGCCGTAGTGGCTCCTCCGCTTCCTTCTGTTTTCTTGAGACAAAGGTAACCTGGGCTCCGTTCA
Source organism: Apodemus speciosus (assembly GCA_002335545.1). Taxonomy (NCBI): domain Eukaryota; kingdom Metazoa; phylum Chordata; class Mammalia; order Rodentia; family Muridae; genus Apodemus; species Apodemus speciosus. The sequence continues at coordinate 36,146 of BDUI01018557.1, forward strand.
ACCTCACTCTTTAAGGATGAGCCTAAATTCCTGACCTTCCTGGCTCGATACAACAAATTCCAGCCCAGCCACAGCTACGTAGTGAAACCCTGTCTCAAAGTTTAAAAAAAAAAAAAAAGATATTACAAACCGTCTACTTTGAACTGCTGAGCCCTTCCCCAGAGAAGACATACTCCTCTCTCCTTGTGTCTCTGGGCCACCCAGAACTTCTGACTATTGTTGGAAGTACCCAGAGTCTCTATGAACACAAGTCAGTTAACCCTTCCTTTACCTTTTTTTCCCCCTTCCTTTTGTTGATAATGGGGAAATGAAATTCTCACAGCATCATTCCTCTTCCCCTCTCCTGTCTGGGCCTCTCCCGTGCCTAGATTATAGTGAACAAACTATATAAGGCCGACATTAGAGGCTAAGCATCTGTAGTCGGAGTCAAAGGGAGTCGGAAGCAGGGTCCCACGCTAGCCACTTCCTGGCCCTTTGACTCTGTGTAGGAATTATTGCTAGATTTTAATGTTTCTAACAAACAAGATAAAAATAATATCTATATCTTGGTGGTGTGGCACACGCCTTTATTTCCAGCACTCAGGAGACTGAAGCAGAAGGATTGCTCTGAGTTCAAGCCCTGAATGGCAAAAACATAGTTAAAAAAAAAAAAAAAACCCTGACAGAAAAATAAATGGTGATTGAAAGGCTCACATACTGTTATGGTTCCTGTGTTGTTTTTAACTGGTTTTTAGCTGGACAGTACAGAACTCGACATTCAGCTCCATACCAGAGTTTCTAAAACTGAGAGGTCCAAGGGCAAGACCGAACCAAGCCTGGCTGTATAGTTACTAGAACATTYCTGAGCTCGGAGATRSTGAGGAACTGCAGACAGGCACACGAGAGGGAGAGCATGGCTATGCAGGAAAGGTGGCAGACTTCCAAGACGGTTTCTTCCACAGCCTCCAGACCTGGGAGGAAAGCCTGGCGGTTTAAAACAGACCTTGGGGGCCTTTTCTCCCACCAGTAGGCCCTCTGCGGATGGTTTGGCTGGATCAGGATACAACACTTGTGGTCCAATTAACCATCCTACCTTTCTCCAAACTGATCATCCCTAAACACCTCACAAAACAGTACTCTAGGTGCAAGAGAGATGGCCCAGAGGTTAAGAGGTTCTGAGTTGATTCCCAGCAACCACATGGTGGCTCACAACCATGTATAATGGGATCTGATGCCTCTTCTGGCACGTGGTGGCGCACGCCTTTAACCCCGGCACTTGGGAGGCAGAGGCAGGCGGATTTCTGAGTTCGAGGCCAGCCTGGTCTACAGAATGAGTTTCAGGACAGCCAGGGCTACACAGAGAAACCCTGTCTCGAAAAAACAACAACAACAAAACAAGACTGTAGACTATAACAGGCTTACCCACATGCCCTGGTCTTCCATCAAGTCACTGGAGAGCTTAGAAACACATTGATGTTTCCAGTCAGTACCACACCACACACGTGGGGATGTGGCTCACACACRGCCAATCCTGGGCTCAGTCTCCAGCACTGAAGAACCTGGCACTGTGGTCTGTGTCTGTAGCACTTGGGACATAGAGACAGGAGAGTCTGAAGTTAAAGATCGCTTTCAGCAACATAACAATTCTGAGGTTAGTCTGGACTAACCTCACAAGTCTGTACTAACCGCATTAATTCCTGTGGATTGCTTTTTTGGATTTGTTTGTTTTTGTTTTGTTGTTGTTGCTGTTTTTTATTTTATTTATATGAGTACACTGTAGCTGTCTTCAGACACACCAGAAGAGGGCATCAGATCCCATTTCAGATGGTTGCGAGCCACCATGTGGTTGCTGGGAATTAAACTCAGGATCTCTGGAAGAGCAGTCAGTGCCCTTAACCACTGAGCCATCTCTCCAGCCCTGAGTTCTAGTGTTTGTTTTTTTGTTTTTTTGTTTTTTGTTTTTGTTTTTTAATCTGGGATGTAGCTGGGGCCATGACAGAGTAGCTTTAAACCTGCCCACTCCCCTGCAGGATCCTGGTGAGCAGAGGTTACGAGCCGCTCTATTGGAAGCTCTGAGGGTTCTCGAATGTGCAGTCCCCTGGAAGTCTTGCTGAAAATGCAGTTCTGATTCGATAAATCCAGGTGGAGCCTCGGATCCTGCCGTCCTGACAGGCTCACCCCCTAGGAGCGCCCCTTCATGGAGATCCTGCAAGTTTCAGGGGAGCCTACATGCTTCCAGCTCTGACACTGATCTTCTTCAGCTGTGCCCCCCACCCCCCAGAAACGAGAGCAGAGATGGTCCAGTGAACTCCCCTGGTGTGTCTCCATGTCTTCTCTTGGCTGGCTTCACATAAGACCAAAAGAGTACATGCCTTTACCGTCCAGGGCCAGGCAGCACTAGCCTACTCCAGAGTCACCCAGGGAACTCTCAGCANGAGAGCATGGCTATGCAGGAAAGGTGGCAGACTTCCAAGACGGTTTCTTCCACAGCCTCCAGACCTGGGAGGAAAGCCTGGCGGTTTAAAACAGACCTTGGGGGCCTTTTCTCCCACCAGTAGGCCCTCTGCGGATGGTTTGGCTGGATCAGGATACAACACTTGTGGTCCAATTAACCATCCTACCTTTCTCCAAACTGATCATCCCTAAACACCTCACAAAACAGTACTCTAGGTGCAAGAGAGATGGCCCAGAGGTTAAGAGGTTCTGAGTTGATTCCCAGCAACCACATGGTGGCTCACAACCATGTATAATGGGATCTGATGCCTCTTCTGGCACGNCTGCTGTCCACATTATTCCCTGAAGGTTCACACAAGGAGAGCAGAAATACCTAGCTGCAGTCTGCCAACTCATATCCTGCTCCACTTTGTGGCCGAATTCTTGACTCAGGCCAGATGTTTCCAGAAGGATGTTGTTACATGGGCCAAATGGTTGTCATAAAACTCATAGTTCTTTGTTCCCATTCCTGTGGTTTCCAAGACATTTTATTGTCCTTCCTCTATCTCATTAGCGCAGGAAGGTGAGACACTTGGCTAATCACAGATAAAGGAGGGCTCAGATCTTATGGGGTTGAACGAGTCAGATTTTAACATTCGCAGTCTCCCCACATCTTCTCCTGGTGGAGCAGCACCACCTTCCCAGACAGGGTTTAACAGGCAGCCCCCATTGTATATCACCTCCAGACCTTTCTTGTCCACATCCTCCGGCTGTTCCTAAGCAAGACCAGCAGGGGGCAGTGTGAACACACGGAGCAGGCTCAATGGGTCCCAAGTCCTTGGCTTCCCCCTCACAAAGCTTCTGGGTTCTCTTGTTTTGATGGCTCCTGAGCTAAGGCCTTGCCTTGCAGACTCCGGTAACCTCTTGGAGCCTGAGTAGGAGCCAAGGCTGCCCTGAAAGCTTCCTGGCCAGAATCTGCCTGTAATGTTTTCCCTATCCCTGAAATATGAAATGTAGTTACCACAAATCAGGAAACCTGGGGTCCGCTGTGGAGGACTGCTGGAAATGAAGGATCCAGGAGAGAGATGGGAGTCAGTCAAAACTATCAACCACTATTCTCTCAGGCTTGTAATATAATGCTAGAAAAAGAGTTAAAGTGTGTGTGTGTGTGTGTGTGTGTGTGTGTGTGTGTGTGTGTTACTAGGCAGCCTTGGCTGGCCTTGAATTTATTATGTAAACCATACTTGTAAACTTACAAAGATCTACATGCCTTTACCACAGAGCTCCATGATTAAAGGTACTAAAGGCACCTGCCACCACACCTGAGAAGAATAATTTGAGCAGGGCAGTGGTGGCGCACGCCTGTAATCCCAGCACTCTGGGAGGCAGAGGCAGGCGGATTTCTGAGTTCGAGGCCAGCCTGGTCTACAGAGTGAATTCCAGGACAGACAGGGATATACAGAAAAATCCTGTCTCGAAAAAAAAAAAAAAAAAAAHCCMCCCCCCCCAAAAAAAAAAAGAAAAAGAAAGAAAGAAAAGAAGAAGAATTTGGGGAAAATACTCATTTCTCAGAGCTAGGGAGATGGCTCTGTAGGTGAAGTGGCCCCATGCCCAAAAGGTACTCCACATTATGAGGACATCACATACCCGGCAAGCAAAGTCTTTAACAGGAATCCTCACCCATGCTCAAAAATCACTACATACTTGTGGCAGTCAGTTTTATGGACGGAAAGCATTTTGTATTTGTCAAAACAGGCAGATTTGGGAGATGTAAGCTGTACTGGCTAGTTTCATGTCAACTKGATATGAATTAGAGTCTTTTTGTTGTTGTTGCTGTTTGTTTGTTTTTTGTTTTTTCGAGACAGGGTTTCTCTGTGTAGCCCTGACCATCCTGGAACTCACTCTCTAGACCAGGATGGCCTCAAACTCAGAAATCCGCCTGCCTCTGCCTCCCAAGTGCTGGGATTAAAGGTGTGCGCCACCACTGCCCAGCTAACTAGAGTCCTTTTAAAAGAGGGCACCTCAATTGAGAAAATGCTCCCACCAGATTGGCCTACAGACAATGTTATGGCCCATCCTCTTGATGGATGATGAGAGAGACCACAGTTCACTGTGGGTGATGCTACCCCTGGCTGGTGGTTCTGGGTGCTGTAAGAAGGCAGGGTGTCCAGACATAGTGATGCATGCCTTTAATCTCACACTCTGGAAGCAAGGGGATCTCAGTTAGTTCAAGGTCCACCTGGTCTAAAAAGTGTRTTCCAAGATGGCCAGGGCTACACAGAGAAACCCTGTCTCAAACAACCAGAGARGTGGGAGAAGGTRGTGTATTTCTGTAATCCCAGAGCTGAGGGGCAGAGACAGGTGGATTCCTGGGACTTGCTGGCCAGTAAGTTTGGAGTCAGTGTGATACCTGTCTCAGATAAGGAGCTAAGCAATAGAAGAAGACACCCAACATCGACCTCTGGCCTCTACATATGCWTGCATGGGTAAGTACACATATAAATAAATTAATTAAATAAATAAAGCCAGGCATGGTGGCACATGCCTTTAATCCCAGCACTTAGAAGGCAGAGACAGGCAGATCTCTGGTCTACAAAATGAGTTTCAGGACAACCGGAACTACGAAGAGAGAGACACTACTGTCTCAAAAACAAAACAAAACAAAACAAAACAAAAAAAGGAAAATTAAAGTTTTTACTCAATCAAATACTTGTTTTCTCAAAACCTAGTCCCTTGCTGTCATCCCCTGGCCTGAATTCTCTGAACGTAACTGCAATGTTCTCGTCCTTGAGATGCCTTTAATTCCAGAGGATCTGAAGACACCCCTCCGTGTTAGGATTCCACACCAAAGTCCCAGAGAAGGTTTAATTCGAAAAGAGAGCTTCAGCTCTTAAAACATTGCTGACAGAAATGTGGGGAACGTCCCCACCAGCCAGCCTTCTACCCTCTGGCCACAGCAATAGTAATTCGTCATGATTCTTCCTCCAGCTCAGAAGTTCAGTGTAAAGACCRCTGAGGACTGCTGACTGTCAGAGTCATAAGGAAGGAAACTTCATGGGTAAAGAACACTAACTGCAAACCTCTGCATAGAAAGATGTAGGAGCCGGGCTGTGCTGGCTCATGCCTTTAGTCCCGGCACTCAGGAGGCAGAGGCAGGTGGATCTCTGTGAGTTCAGGGACAGCCTGGTCTACAGAGTGAGTTCCATGACAGCCAAGACTACACAGAGAAACCCTGTCTCAAGAAAAAAAAGAACAAAAAAGAAAAAAGAAAGAAAGAAAAGAGAGGAAAGGAAAGGAAAGAAAGGGATGGAGGGAGGGAGGGAGGGAAATTGGTCCAGGTTTGGTGAGATGGGTGGTGCAGTAAGATATTTGCCATAGAATGTGACAATCTGGGTTCAATCCCCAGGATACACATGGTAGAAGGAGAGAACTGAGTCCTGTAAGTTATCCTCTAACTTCCACAGGCACAGCATCACACACACACACACACACACACACACACAC
>BDUI01018560.1:20272-32150 GCA_002335545.1 Apodemus speciosus
TTCTGACCTGAAGTCAGTCTCTGGTATTAGAGATTTCATGTCTAATGTCAGAAAGATAGCTATAAAATTCATAAGACTCACAAGAGTACTACAGGAAGTCAAGTCATTACTCAAACTGGTAAGTTACTGCTTTKCACTATTTTGCTTTTTCTCATTCATGAAAGCTGTGTCCCTGGTAGAGACCAATGCATTTGAAGTATCTCTCTCCTGGGAGAGTATAATATAGGTATTCTCATAGATATCMTCATACCTAAGGGTCTGTTGGACACTCCAGCTTTCTCAAAGATATTAAACTCAGATGCACAACACASGGCTCTCAGGAGACAGCAACTTCTCCTCTYCAGTAATTTGGACARTACCCTTTCTGGGCAGAGCGAAGATCTCTTGAAATTTTGAAGATCTTTTCACAGCATCCCTGGTCTGTCCATATTAAAAGTACCAAGAACAGTCCTCATCATTTCTGCTGTTTTGTTTCCTCATAGTAGGTACGAGGGAGATTYGATTGAAAGCAAGAAAAGGAAAATTGTGACCTAACAAAAATCAAGATACATAAATGGTACCTCAGAGGTGACACCAAAGACRTAGAAAGGCCCTTCCTGGGAGAATTGACACTAGCTTATCTACTGTCCTTTGGCCAAAACCACATCTACAGTCTAGTAGCAACTTGTGTAATTTTTTGGAGGACATATCCATTTGGTATCAGCTACATATCACAAATATGTGTGTGTGGGTCTTGTGTCTAGTGTTTAAATAACCTCAGACTTGTTAAAATCTATATTTTTCTGAAGATTTGCATTTCCTAAGTTTCTTTCAAATCTTTGTTCAGCATTTAAAAGCACTATGGCAGAATAATTGTTAGTAGTGCATTTAAAAATGCCTATCATTTGGTGATWAGGTTTTTYTTGAATCTGAGGAAGTTGAACACTACCCTGYTTCATCTGGACTGCTATCCTTGCATCTGTTAAATAATCCCTCTTGCCCTGCCTATTACGTCCTTCTTAGCTGCCTGAATTAGATGCAGAAAAGGTTGTTATTSATATTAAGATCCCGAGATATAAAATGTTCAACAGRWAATACTCAGTCTTCATCCCATGTATTTGGAAATGCTCAGAATCAGGATGTTGTAGTGATCTATCCTTCAGAACATTTTGTAATTTTATACCTTTTTGRTGTGTACTTAGGAGTAAAGAGAATTTTCCTAGGGCATTAAAACTAATRCTTTAAAAATATTATGTATGAAAAGATTAATTTGTGAAATTTTCTTTTATTCRTTTAATAGGAAACATAGTAAAAGCATTGAGCCTTTCCTATCCAAATTTGCTGTAAAAATCATTATTTCAAGAAAAAAAGACATGACACAACTTGACTTGTAATCACAGTGAGTTAATGCAGGTCAAGTGAGTAGACTTGAGTGAGATATGATTCTACCAAGAGCATGGACATCTCAGTGTACTTTATGACCATCAGCACCCAGGAGCCAATTTTTCATACTGTACAGAGAAAAAACTACAAGTATTGTGCACTTCAATATTCCTAAGTTCCATGAAAATTTTAGTCCAGAAAATGATAGGATCTAAGCAGGAAATTGCTCTAGGTATTTCCAAGGAAGGTCTTCNGTGTGTGTGTGTGTGTGTGTGTGTGTGTTTATAGAAGTATCCATAATGCAGAAATATATTTGTATATATTATACCTAATTACATATGTTTATATGGGAATACTAGCATATATTTAGAAAGGCAGAGAAATGTAACAGTAACAAAAAGATTTTGATTGTATTCCATAAAGTGTATTAACTAAAATCAAATTAACATCACAAGGAAACATTAACGTCCATAAACACCAGGTCTATTCAGGTAGCTTACATTAGAGTTTCTGAAACATTCTTTATGATTGTATTACATCAGTGAAACTGAAAACCCTCACAATGATGGAGTCTCATCTATGTGGCACTATTAGGCTTACACTGTGTCTTGTACTTTGTCTCGGGCAATGGACTTTCCTAATCTGCACATTTTTATGCTGCATTGTATGATCTTGTGCCTGTCACAGATTTAATGCTTTTCTAAATTGTGTAAAGGTGTTCTTGATTCTCTCTCTTAGCTAGTAGGCAACTTGACCTTTGTACTAACTACAGGACACTGTTCCTCTAACAGTTTGATTATAATATGTAAATGACTTGGAGTGAGGAATTATTCCAGCATTTTGAAAGCTTTTCACAAATGGACAGACTTTTATGAAAATCCTGACCTTTGCTTTTTACATTAAAGACAGTGTTTATAATGTTGATGCTTTGATATGTTGCTTGTCTGTGCTACATAAAATAAAATCTCTAATCATTTAGATACATTTTCAAATATAAATGTGACACATGCCTTATGAAAGCTTCATGAGAAAGGAAGATTGGGAGAGAGATAAGAGAGAGAGAGAGAGAGAGAGAGAGAGAGAGAGAGAGAGAGAGAGAGAGAGAGAGAGAGGCATAAGAGAGGATGTGAATGGGGATGGAGATTGGAAAGGAGGGAGGGAAAAAAGAAACAAAAGGCAGAAAGAACATGATTAATTAAAAAAATCAGATTATATTTTATCCTAAATCATATTCACCAAAATAGTAAGAAGTGTATTTTCTATTTATTTACCCTGCTAAGAATAATCATTGTATGCTGTATGTATATAATATATTAGCATATATAATAAATATATAGAATCTGCATTAAATTAGTATACTTAAACCAAGAATTTAAAATKCATTTGGATGAATGAGTTTCTTAGTGTCCAATGTAGATTAGAACTAGTTAAAATACATAATAGCCATTATGTCTGCTTGTAAGCACAATTATTTTTTTTTTTTTTAGTTTCTCCTGGTTAATTATCTCATATGTAGAGGTCAAAATGAGGGCTAGGTTAATAACAACCTATTCTATGAAGAAATTATCTACATTTACAAATGTAATGAATAAAGGAATTAAGCTTTCTTTGCAAAATACTACCGAAGAAAAAGATAGACTATGTTGTTCAGCAGTGTTTCTTAGGGTCTCCAATGTATCTCAGCCCTGCGTACACCTTCCACAACAGTTATCATTACATTTGTCTCTCATCTACCAAATCTGTCTATACACTCTTCTGACACAGGGTCTTATTCTCAGAAATGAAATAAAAAAGAGGCATTTGCAGATGATAAGGGATTTTTGACATAACAATATTTTATATGGATAGATAGCTTTAATTTTCTATAATACTATAACATGCCAAGGATCAATGAAGAGAAGCTTGGTGAAAAATGTGACTGTGATTGATGTTTTCAGAGACCATCATAACAACAAAATACAATTCCTGTGTTTTGTACAAAGCAATAATAGATACCTTTATGCTGCAACTATTATTAGTAGGAAATATGATTAGTTCATTGATTAATTTATTGTCTTATTGGCCTGGATTAGCTTATACAGTAAAATGTCAATAGAAGGAGATTTGAACAAGTTTACCTGCTGTTAATTTAAAAGCAATACAAACTGTCTCCATCTTATTAATTCTAAATTCAGAAGACAAGTGATTTTTTTGGATTAGAGTATTATCATTTTTATTAGTTAATTMATACTTGCCTAGAACAAATACCCAACACAAACAACTAAGGGTTCAACAACTAAGGGTTTGTTTGGGATCACAGTTTGCTGTATGATTTGTCACAGCCTGGCAGGCTTGAGACAGCAGCTGCCTTTCTATAGAGTGTCAGCAGTCAGAAGAATGAATGCAGAAAGTCAGCTCATGCATTTGGCTTTAATTTACTTCACATTTGATCACACCCAGTGAACCTAATGTAGGAAATACCTTACAGCACCCTCATCAGAAAGCCCACAGGGCCTATGAGTACAGCTGCAGGGTATTCGACACCCTGTATTGGCACCTGTTTGTATTTATTCCATTTGCAGGTGAGCAGACATACATATAAACATGCACATGCAAAAACAAAAATGAAAACAAATGTAACAATAATATACCATTTAAAACTTCATATTTACATTTAGAATATCTTGGAGACAGGATTTTGTGTGTTTACACTATATATGATAGCTGTTTAAGATGATATACTAATTGCCATGATTAGATAATTGCATAGTTTGTTTCCCCATTAAAATATTACTTTGGCTAATTACATATCTTGTTTTTATATGAAAACATCATTTTGCTCCACAAATGTGCAATTATTACTTTTTATTTTTAATTATGCTACAAATTTATATTGTAGAAGATACATTATTTAAGTGATTTTGTAGTTTGTTTTTCTTCTAATGCATCCATTCATTAAAATGATGTTTTAAAATAATTGCTTTATTCGTGGCAATGAAATACCACTAAACATTAGTGCTATTAATAATTATCATTATTCATTATGTTACTACTTTTTTTGTTGTTCTGATTATAAACTACATATATTTAAAATTCTCATGTGGTACATTTTTACCAAAGTAAAATATTTCCCAAAAGTCTGGTTTTGACACATAGCRGTTTTTCTATCTTACAATTGTTGAGGATCATCTAGGCTATTCCCTAAAGACAAAGTTTAACACTGATAGAGAGGAAATATTTCACTGTGGTAATGTGTTTTTTGGAGGAAACAATGTTAATAAAACAGAGTCRGGTTACTATATAAATTCTAAGCATTCAGGAATTTCTCTGAATATAGAAACTACCTGTTCTTAGAGGATGTTTGCGTACTACTGATCAAGCMTTTGAAATGGTCTGTCTCCTGTGATCTGCTTCCTTTTTCTACCAAACTGTTCACAGGTTCTACACTCTCAGCCTGTCTCTTAATTTGGTTTGAGGTTTGTCTTAAGGACTTCAAAAAAACAAGGAGGGACTACACTTCCTTTATGAGGTTATCCTGAAAATACACTAGGTTCTTGTTTATCACTTATCCTGATAACTGGCTGGCTAGAGCCAAGTGCCTTCCCTTGAAGACACCACAGTATTTCCTCAGCTTATATAACTCCCCTTAACATTTCTGCTAATCGTTACTAGATTTCGTAAATACATAAAAGTTTTAAGTTATCAAATTGATTTTCAGATACTTATGCATTTTAAATGATAGAATGTCTTTAATAATCCCACAGCTTTACTCTCAGGAAAGAACTTCTCTCTGTGTGTGACAAATTTATTTATTTTTCCTATCCTATGCAAGTAGCTCAAGTTAAGATGCAAAGAAAATGACAAACTAGAGCCCTGGGGTTCATTTTGTGAAGAAAGTCAAGCAAATTCTCAGTGCTATTCGTGTACAGCAGACATAGAAAACATAGGACAATGGTAATTGATTGGGGCCTTTGTCTTGAGTTATCGAGAATACAAATCTAAGTCATAGTAAAAGTTAATGAACAAATATTAGTCAAAACCCTGTCATTCTTCTAATGTGGTCTTTTGCACAATGGGTAGAAACATGAACACCAATTATATTATGTGTAAAGCATCATACCAGGACCCAACAGGGATGACATTACCCGAAATACCCAACAAAGGGCAGATAGAACCTGCAGAGACCGTATCCGGCGTACAGGACTGGCCCCAGTTTGAGGGATAGGGCTACCCACCCATCTCAAAAATATTGTGAATTGCTTCTGTCTAAATAAAATGCAGAGACAAAGAGTGGAGCAGAGACTGAAGAATTGCCAACCAGAGACTGACCCACTTGGGTATTTATCCCATCTGAAGACACCAGACCCAGACACTATTGCTGATGCCAAGAAGTGCTTGCTGACAGGAGCCTGATATAGCTGTCTCCTGAGAGGCTATACCCAAGCCTGACAAATACAGATGCTGATGCTAGCAGCCAATCATTGAACTGAGCACACGGTACCCAATGGAGGAGTTAGGGAAAGGACTGAATGAGCTGAAGGGATTTGCAATCCCATAGGAAGAAAAACATCAACCAACCAGTCACCCCAGAGTACCCAGGGACTAAATGACCAACCAAAGAGTACACACGATGGGACCCATGGCTGCAGCTACATATAATGCAGAGGATGGCCTTACCTGACATCACTGGGAGATGTGGAGGCTCGTTGCCCCAGATTAGGAGACTGCCAGGGCAGGGACGCAGGTGTGGATGGGTAGGTAGGATGGAACCCTCATTGAAACAGGGGAGAAATAGGGGATGGGATAGGAGTTTTGAGGAGGGCAAAGTGGGAAAGGGAATAACATTTGAAATGTAAATTAATAAAATATCCAATAAGAAATAAAGTGAATGTGAAAATGACAAAGAAAAAGGGTTAATTTCTAACAAAACAACTACTGTATAAACTTGGTTATACCAAGCTGAATTTTTTTTCATGTAATGGGTAAAATAGGGTCACAGCACAGTGAATCATTTTCAGTGAGCTTACATAAAAATTAGAGCCAAAACAATCACAGCTCATTGAATATCCTTTAGGCTTCTAAAGTCATTTCAAACTGATTTGTGAAAGAAATTATAAAATATCATTTAACTCATTGATTTAAGTGATAATTGATATTAATATTAATTGCAAGTTAACTTTACAAATTTTGGAATGAAAAAGACTTAAGGAAACCTATAAATATTAATCAACGGTGTTTTTCTTGTGTTTTAATGGATATATAAAATACAATTCTGTAAAATCTTTGTTGAATATAAATAAATGCATAATATAAAGCTATCATTTTCCTGAGTGCTCTGAATATCATAATTTTATATTATTAATTTTAATTCCTGCTGTGAAATACAAATAAGCAAGTTTAATGCAGAAAATAGGTCTAAGCAAAGTGTAAGAAAATGGAATAGTTTTAATTTTTTTCTTGATTCTCTTAAGCACAGTTTGTCATCTTAGCATGTACAATGCTTTACCAGGATTCTATAACAATTTACTGTATGTTGAGTAACTTTAAAAATTCAAAAATATACTTTCTAAAACTTCTGTAGTCCCAAATTTCAAAATCAAAATGGCAAGTTTATTTTCAAGGAATGTATGTAATTTCTCCAAAACCAAATAACTATTCTCCAGAATAGCACACAAGGGAAATGGTCATGAAATGAGGCTTACACCCAGATCTATTGCTCTTATAAACACACTGGTGAGAGCAAAAGGCAAGAAAGAAACCTGACTGTTATCTAAACCAACAGACAGAGTAAATAATAGATAAGCTGTCATAGGCCCTAACTAGTCCCTATGTAAATGCAGTGGCCATTTCTAGTCATGACGGTTCTTCCTACATACACCTCCTCAGTGTCCAGCATGCTGAGGCTAGCTGATTGGTTTTTATCTCAAAATAAAACAAATTTATCCTAGCCTGTAACAGAAGGCTGGTTTGCAGCATGGAACAAAGTGCCTTTAAAAGTTCAAAGCTCGATGCACCAATATAGGGGAATGCCAAGACAGAGAAGCTGGAATGGGTTGATTGGTGAGCAGGAGGAAGGGAGATGGGTAAGGAGTTTTTTGGAGGTGAAACCAGGAAAGGGGATAACATTTGAAATGTAAATAAAGAAAATAGCTAATGAAAAATGTTCACATATTATGTTGGCTACAGAAACTAAGCAACATCACTAAAAGACATGTCTCTAAAGGCTCTAGGGAAGAGAATCAGAGTCATACATATTAGCTGAATACAATTAAACTTAAATAAATATATGTCATCAATCAAATTACATCACATTTTTGGTGTTCTACAAACTAGTCTCAAAAAAATTGGTGTAGAGAATGGACTCAAATCATATTTTTTTAAGCAGGAAGAAGCATTTTTTTCAAGCATATGTTTCCTTATTGGAAGGAAGATCTGTTCCAGGACCCTTTTACAATTTGTAGCTGATTCTGTCTTCTCTGTTTTGTCAAATATCTGGCAGAATCTAAATTCTGGATATGCTTTTCTGTGTACCTTATTGAAATTTTAACCTTAGCCTACAACAAATTAAACAGGTATTTACATGTAACAACTCAAAGCAAATGCACAAAATCTTACCAGCTTCCTATAAAGTGGAGGTGTGAAAAAGCTGAGGATTGCAATGATATTCCTCTATAGTTTCAGGAAACATTTTCCAGTATTCAAGGGAAGGTGACACTAGAATTTTAAATAAGAGGAAACCAGCCAACAAAACTGCACTGGGTATAATTATAGTCACCATCTCACTTTACTAAATTTGATGATCTCTTTTTTCCTTCTTTCCATATACTCTCATTACCTATAATTCACCTGATCATGCTGAATTCTGCCTTATTGACATAAAGGTCACAAGCAAGCTAGAAATGCCTGTCACTTTTTTGACAATAAGAAGTAAAGGAGGCTGTAAAGTGTTGGAGGAATGAAAGTGTCTCTACCAAGAAATTAATGTTTAGACTGGTGTTGCTGAAAGAGGGAAGTTCTTTCTCCTGTAATCCAATGTAAATTGTTCTATTCTTTGGAAAAAGAGTTTGGCAATTCATTATTAATTGGCATGGTGATTACTATGTAACCCAAGCTGGTCTTCTATTCACAATTAATGTATTGCTTCAGCCTCCTGCATGGTAGGATTACAACTGTGAACTACAGTATCTGGCCCTATGATTTATGAAGTTCTAAAAATGAGTGGATAGCAGATAAAGATTTAATGTTTATAGTCTCTAGGTCTGGAAGCATTGCAATTCCTTCCGTGGTTGGCTAAACTATGTCAGGTATAATCTTCAATCTTGAAATGTATATTAAACTGTAAAGCAAATCCTGTATTCTCGGGACATATGGAAGAAACTCTGTGCCAAAGCAAGCAAGCAGTGGTTTGGATCTAGCAGTCTCATAAAACTGCGAGAAAATACATTTTACTCACTATTGGAATAGAAATTTCCTCACAGTTTCACGAAGCAGATCAAAGAAAATCCATTTACTCTATTGAACACAAACCAAGAGTCATGGATGTTTTGAAAGCCTATGGCTATTTTGTACTGAACCTTTATTGAAATTTCCTGCTCTAGTCCCTTCTCTAGAGACACAAAGAGTACCACAGAGAAATAGTCTAAGATCTGATGAGTATAATTTTTAAATGAAATTCTGTGACAAAGCCTCCTTGGAGAAGCATTTGAATATAGTATTTATTACCAAGTGCAAGGGGATAACAATGAGGATCCAAGTTCTTTCGTGCAGCCAAGTAGGTGATTATGTCTGCAGGAAACATTTCTCTTCGATGCGAATTTTCCCATTGCTTCCCCTTCTGAGACCTAGAGTTTTGACTTGCCAGTGCTTTTAGAGTATCCCATATGTTTAAACATAGATATTTACTTGCAAAACCTTAGGGTGATGCAAAAGTCAGAGATCAGATAAAACTATGAAGATATCACAAGCCAAAACAACCAGTTTTAGAACAACCTAAGTAAAGTAATACTCTCTGATAGGAATGGTAGATGAAATGGACAAAAATACCCAAGGCAAAATTGGGGAAGAGGTGAATTGATTAAAAATGCAAGGCAAACACACAAGCAAGACTGGAGATGAGACTCAGTGGGCAAACTCATGAAATAAAAACAAAGCCAATATGTTTCCCACGGTGATTTATTAAATTTAAGGAAGTACAAAAATAAAATAAAATACTGTCATCTAATTAATGTTAAATCCTTTAAAATTGCACACTATTTTTCCTCACTGGCACATTGCTTCCCAGTATGTATGAGGCCTGTAGTTCATTCTGAAACATCACAAAAGAATGTCAATAGACATTAGCAATTCAAGTCCAATTTCATAAGATAATTATTAAGTCTTGGTTTTCAAAGTATAATTTAAAATATTAATGTAGTATAAAATAAAATTTTACAAGTTTTAATGACTGAATAGTATATTAAAACAAATTACTCTCCTGACGCCAAATTCTATTTACTGTGATGTTCCAAAGTTATAAAGGAGTTCAATATTTGAGAAAAGCTTAAGTCCAGATAAAATATAGTTAGTAGTCAAAAGATGACAATATTAACTATTATTTTCTAATTATATTGAAGGAACAGATGAGAAAATGTCAACTATATTGTTGTTTTTGTTTTGTTTTGTTTTGTTTTAATGTCATATTTGTGGATGCTCTGCTTATGCGCTGTAACATGCTGGCTGCCCATGATCTTGAGAAGAAGGCTTCCAATCCTCTGGATTACAGATGGTAGTGGACTATCTTAAACCACTGGGAACCAAGCCCAAGTTCAAGTGTTCCTAATTGATAATCATATGTTTGAAGGTGGTATGTATAAATGGATTGAATAATATGGGATCTAAAAAAAAGCAAGCTTCAGGAACATAATTGAGAAACAAAGAGAAACAACATATTTCTTTATGGAAATTTTTCTTATTTTTTGTTTAAGAAATAAGRTATCATTGGRGATTCATCCTATAAACARTCACTGAACCCCGACACTATTATGAACGACAAGAAGTGCATACCAAAAGGATCATGGCATGGTTGTCCCCGGAGGGGCCATGCCAGAGCCTGACACATACAGAGGGAGATGCTAGCAGCCAACCATTGGACTGGGTGTGGGGTCCCKAATGGAGGAGTTTGAGGGTGGTCCAGAGGAGCTGAAGAGGTTTACAGTCCCACGGGAAGAACAATGATGTCAGCCACCCAGATGTCCCAGGACACCCAGGGACTAAACCATCAACCAAGGGGCACACATGGTTCCTGCCAAATATGTGGCAGAGGAATGCCTTGTTGGGCATCAGTGGGTGGAGAGGTCCTTGGTCAGGTGAAGGCTCAATAGATGCTCCAACAAAGGGAAATCAAGGGGGGAGTTGGGAGTAGGTCAGGTGGAAGGGTATATACTTGGAGGCAGGGGTAGGAGGAGGGTTTAGGGGTTTTCAGGGAGATGGGGAACCTGGAAAGGTTTTAGCATTTGAAACATAAATGAAGATTATATTCAATATAAAAAAGAAATAAAAAATTGAATTAATTTAATGTAGTCAATATGCACATTTTATATCACAAAGTATCATCAAGTTAGTCAAAATTTAGTCAGTTCATATGTAGTTTAACTATTGAATATATAAAATATTTTCATTTATATAATTAATTTACATGACTTGTGAAATGGATGTTGCTTTTATAAAGTGGTACTATGGAGAGATAAAATACCGTCTTTTTAAATAGACGTGTTGAAATTTTTTTAGCTCTTACCTACCTGCAAAGAATATTTTTAATGGTCTCTAGGGAAAAATACCAGTTCAGTATCCCTTAGTGATTGTTGCATCTTAAGAAAGCACAGAKTATTCTTTTTAAGTGATAATGAGCAAGAATTAGKTTCAGGCACACTAATGAGTTTACTATAGTTCAAGATTAGTCCTTATTTCAATCTTTGTTTTGAAAAGAAGCACAAAACTGTTAACAGTCGATATCATCAGAGCAAATAAAGGTAACTTAGACATCATCTTTTCCGGGAGACATTGGCAGAACAGGTGCCATGGAAACAATCTCTCAGCAACAAAATTGTGCAAATTGGGATATAAACTTCATGTCTACTTATCCTTTTGATTTAGACATTTGTGTTTTTAAATGTTTTAATTTCTCCCTTGACAACACTCCAGGATTAAAAATAAAAGGTACTCTACTTTATTATTATTAGAAATCCAGACTATAGAGTCCTGGATTTTGGTTGATGAAGTAATCAATTACAACATATTCAATTGCTATAGGCGAAAAACAAGCCTCGGTGTATAATGGCCATTGCTGACTGTCAGTTATTTTTAAACCCTTCAGAAAAATAAACTACCAACACTCTTTGTCAGATACTATATTATTTTAATATAATAAACAATAGCTAAGATCAAAGGAATTATGCACATAATGAAGTGCATAAAGTTATTGAACCGTGATTTTTTGAGAATTAATTTTGTGAATTCTTACCTTATAAATCTATCCCCCAATATGAACTTTACATTTAAT
>BDUI01018563.1:4814-15166 GCA_002335545.1 Apodemus speciosus
AAAATTCACCCAAGCTAAAAACCCAATAGCTGGTTGACTTCTTAAAATTTATTGACTGATTCTTTTCTTTTAAATTTAGATTTATTTGTGTGTATGGAGTGTTTGTCTGCATGTATGTATATGTGTATGTGTATGTGTATGTGTATGTGTATGTGTATGTGTATGTGTATGTGTATATGTATATGTATGTCTTGTGCCCTTTTACGTCAGAACAGGGCATCATAATACCTGGAACTTGAGTTAGAGATGGTTGCGAGCCACCAAGTGGGTTCTGGGAACTGAAACTAGGTCCTCTGTAGCAGCAACAAGGGCCCTTAAGAACCTCTGGTCCATCTCTCTAGCCCTTGACTAAACAACATTCTTGCAGAATATTGTTTAAAAATAAACAGTACATCCTGAGTTGTGTTTATGATCCTAATGTCAGTTTTATCAATATAGAATAGCAATATGAATTAYTATCAAGGGGAATTGGGGAAAGAGTACCTGGAAAGAGGATGATATTTTGCGATTTGTAAATTTAAGCTGTTTTGGGATRAAAGGTTATTTTTCAAAAACTGTCTTAGCTGGATGTAGTGGCACACATTTGTAGCCCCAGACACTCCAGAGGCTAAGGCTGGGGGRACATCTGGAYCCTAGGGGCCTGAGAGAAATGTGAGCAACACAGATAGTCACTGTGCCTTYAGGAAATGATCTTCTTAGTTTAAGCAGTTCTAGGTCATTTCAATTCTCCATAGCCCATAAATACTTTTGGTTTTTGTTTATCATCACAATGCTGTTTCTTAAGGACAAAAATATCCATGGGCTGGGAAAGGCCTGAGATCGGCAGCTCCTGGACTTTGTGGATTCGTGCCACACTTTGGAATATTAGAATTCTGGCAGCCCTCTTGGCGTGATTAGGAGACAAAAAACAACATTTAAACAAATTAGGAATAATTACAATGCAATTATTACCACAGTGTAACAATGCCTCCAGTGTTTATAAAGCAGTCAGTGGCCACTCTTCCACACTGCTCTGCTGCTTGAGTAGAATGGTYAGTGGTCTGGACATATTCTTTTACGCATTTACAACCCAATGCCCTTGCCCGCTCGGTCTCATACTTCTGTGTCCGTAGCAGGATGTCCATCCTTCGTGTTTTTATGCTTTAGCTGAAATGTCCATTGGGTGCTGGAATTGTGTATATTAACGAGTATATTGACTTTGACTCAAAAAAAGTTGCATTGGATGGAACAAAAGTTGTGTCTCTGTTCTGGGCTCATCATGGTTTATTAGGGTCCCACAGTTCAATGGTGGAGAACCACAGCTCTAGGCRTAGGTGGAAAAAAAATATGTGTTCATTTTTGACTTGTATAACCGTTTTCACCAGAGCTGAGTTAGAGTCCTGTTTATTTTTTACATGCATTCTAATATGGATTTATAACCCCCCAAGTAATTTTCTGTTACATGGCYATTTTCTTGAGAAATTCTAATAACTTGGAAATTCCACAAAAGACAGGAGAGCTCTCTGTGGTTTCTTTGCTGTCACCCTTCCAAAGATGTTTGGTTCAGTTCAGTGCAGTGCAGTTCAGTTCAGTTCCATTCTCTCTGTAGAATTAGGTATGTAAACCTTTAAGCTTCCTTACAGTGAATTTCTGATAGCATGTTCTTGCCAACCCAGAAGGAACCTTGGAGAAACACGTCTCTACTTAGAATGTTCATGTATCCATTTGATAAYTACTTTCCGATCACATGCTGTGCCTGACCTCGAGGACATAAGAGAAGCAAAGCGCTAACACGGCTCAATGCTCGTCTTGAAAATGACTAGGTACATACAGTCACCTAAGGGACGTCCACACATGTAGCACTCGAAGACAGAGCAGACTCTGTGGGATGCTTTCTGATTCCTTACAATGTTCTTTCTGTCAGGAGCGCCCATGCCTTTCTCTCTGAACAGTCTGAATGCAGCTTCCATGCTTCCCACGCCCACGCACACAAATCTCTCTCTCTTTCAGTGGATCGGCAATGCAGTGATACCCAATCACACCTGCTACTTACAAAACCGTGATATCATGGACCTGTTTTCGAGTCAACAGTCACGTGAGTTAATATACACATACAGTGCCCCCGGAAAACAGAAATCACACTGCCTGTACTCAAATCCAGTTTCGGCATTACTAGCTTGGATGGTCTTCTGAATCTCACCCTCTCTGCGTCTCGACTTATTAAACTGCCAAACGAAGTATAATAATATGAACCACTTCACTGGGTTGCCACAGGATTAAATGATAATGACTAGAAGGCATAGTCTAAAAGCTCCACATTCGTTATCTGTCGACATCAATGATTTTCAAACTAGTTCAAAGCAGTTCAACRTTGTAAGGAAATACACATGCACGGACGAGRCTGGAATTGGGAGCCACGGCCTCTGATGGCTCTCTAATGGCATCTTAGGAAAGCAGGTCTCAGGTTTCAGTATCCCATAACCGCCTAGAGAATGGGGTGAGAATGCACAAGTCAGACCTGATGCAGACCTCTGAGTTACTTGTAGGCTTCCCTAGTGATTCTAGTGGACCCAGACATTTGACCATGGAAGCTCTGTACTTTAGAGCTGTTGACCCACCTAAGTTTTAGGGGTGAAGTAGATTTCTTGGGATAAATTTGCAGTGAAGTATTTAAGCACTCCACTGTTGATGGCTGTTTAGGCAGTTTTCATTTTATCCACCCCTGGTTGCAACCATTGCCGTACAGAATCTTCTAGGAGTTTGTAGTTCTTCTGTTCCTGTTTGATACATCTCCTCAGTATATATTTTTTTTCAGAAGTGAAATTGCTAGGGCCTAAGTGTGAGTGCTTTAAATTGTGATAAAGACTGTCAATCGCCTTTCTGAAAGGTTACATCAATTTACCCTCCTGCCATCAGTATTGAAGAGGGTATCTTTCCCCTACTCTTAGCATTTTTCTCTTAACTCAGGCTTTAACTCTTCTTCTTTGGGGGCACTGATGAAATCTACATCAGTGTTGTTTGCACTTATAAGCACCCAGCCAGCCAGCCAGCCAGCCAGCCAGCCAGCCAGCCAGCCAGCCAGCCAGCCAGCCAGCCACTTTTCAGAAACTCCATGGATCCTTCAGAAATCATTTACTTTTCAGCCACCATCTCCCCTACCTGGCTATTGCTCCCAATAATATGTGTGCCTATTGTATGTTTGCTGTATTCCAAAGCAGAAGATAGTGTCCTGCTTTTCTTGATTTCAGGGTGAGTTTTCTATTTTCTATAGAGAAGTTATTTATAGTCAAGAAATTCTGAAGTCAAAAATATAATTCTCCCATTGTTGAGGTCCTAGATGCCTTGCTCTGATCATATCTGCATCCCCGAGTAACACATCACAGGAGTGAGAGCTCTCTGGTGATTTAGGAGCCTGCCAGATCATTAGGGCTTCACCAGTGTAAGGATGTAATAGTCTAGTGTGCCATCAGCCAGCCACGCTCAGTGATGCATTGCTCCTGAGCAGAACAATGGCCCAAAGAAATCATGAYGGATTCTTTTACAGTTAGGAATGAAACCTTTGTTTGGAATTAAGGRATAAATATGCCGTCCCCCCCTAACACACAGAGGAGAGAATAATATATAATTCTGATCAGCTCTTGGTTATTGTCTAATGGAAGCTGAAAATGAGTCTTTGGGCTGGATGGGTTGGAGGCTTTCTAAGTTGAAATTTCATTAGTTGTGCCAAGGGCAGATTGCCATCTGAAAAGAAAGGTCTTCCTTCCCCAAATGTCTACAGTGTGCTTATGAATAAGCCAGGAGACATTTGTGACTAGGAGTACTTTTCATGTGTACATTGCTTCTTTCCCATTTCTCTCCTTTCTTCCCTCCCATCCTTCTTCTCTCCTTCCCTCCTTTCCATTATTTCATTCTTTTTCTCCTTCCATTCTCTTTCCCTCCCTCCTTGCTCCTTCCTCCCTGCTCCCTTCACTTCCATTCCCTTCTCTATCCCTCCTTCTTTCCCTCCTTCTGTCTTCCTTCTATTCCCCTTTCCATTTCTTTTTATTCTTCCTTCCCTCCTTTTCCTCTCTTCCTTTCTCCTTCCCTCTCTAACATTCTCCATTCTTTCTTTTTCTTCTTTTTGGTACCCCAACATGTGCTGGGGAATCATACAATGAGATATATCCCCCGCCTTGCACATTTCTTTTTAAGGGGAAATCCTCTTTAATAATGTGGTCCATTACTGCAGTGCCTGATCAATGTGCCTTGACCTCTTTGAGATGGAGACTTCCTTCCTCCGAATCCTAAAGTCATTGCGGCCGTTCCTTTTCATATGGTAGTTGCTTCTGTAGAACCAGAACCTTAAAATTGTGTAGAGGAAGGCAGCTATGTTCACCACTATACCACTCGTGGGCATATACCCAGAGGATTCCCCGGCATGCAATAAGGACACATGCTCCACTATGTTCATAGCAGCCTTATTTATAATAGCCAGAAGCTGGAAAGAACCCAGATGTCCCTCAATGGAGGAATGGATACAGAAAAATGTGRTWTACTTACACAATGGAATACTACTCAGCAATTAAAAACAATGAATTCATGAAATTCTTAGGCAAATGGTTGGAACTGGAAAATATCATCCTAAGTGAGGTAAGCCAATCACAAATGAACACACATGCAATGCAGTCACTGATAAGTGTATATTAGCCCAGAAGCTCAGAATACCTAAGACACAATTAACATATCAAATGATTCCCAAGAAGAAGGAAGGAGAGGGCCCTGGTCCTGGAAAGGCTTGATGCAGCAATGTAGGGGGGATTACCAGGACAGAGAAGTGGGAGGGGGCTGATTGGGGACCGGGTGGAAGGAAGAGGGCTTATGGTACTTACAGGGAGGGGGGAACTGGGAAAGGGGAAATCATTTGGAATGTAAACAAAGAATATGGAGAATAAAAAAAATAAAAAAGTAAAAAAGAAATGTTAAAAAAAATTGTGTAGAGGAGAGAAGCAAGAGGTGCTGCTGTATTAACTCGCTGTTGGCTCTGAGAACAAGGAGGGCTTGAGAGAGGAAGCAGAGTGACYATCTTGGGTTGCCACTTAGGGCTAGGGAGCGCAGGCTATGAAATTATTCTGATTTGAATTTGAGCTCTTGTGTAGTCCCTTTTAAATTTGGCTGACTTGTTTTGACCTTGTCTGGCTAGTAAGAGATGTGTTCTAGTATCCGTCTTATAGAATTTAAGTAATGACTAAATAAGTTTATTGCATTGAAAGGACTCAGTCTATTCCTGGAAAGACTAGTGCATTGAAAATACTATCAGGTGTGGTGGTTGTCATGTTTTCATCTTGTTGCCTACAGGGGAAAACACCCTGATGTTTGGCAGCTGGAGGAGAAGGGCTCGTGGGGTTCAGTATCTAGTCATTTGTAAGCCTGGGGCATTTACTCCTCACATTTCCCAGCCTAAGCGCTTTCTTTCCCCTTAAGGTCCTGTAGCACCCACTTCAGAGGACAGGCTTCCAACCAGGGCATTCTAAAAGCCCACAAGTTCTTCTAGAGACCTCCATATCATAAAACACGGGACCTGAGAAGGGAGCTTGAAGCTAGCATTGGCACAACTGATATGCAACTGGAAAGTGAATGTGTCTGTAGGAAATAACTATCAGGAGATGCTGTCATTACAGGGTGCCAGGCACTGTGAAGGATTCATGACCTTGGCCAGCCCCTTAGCTATTCCTACCATGGTGTTAACATCCTCATCAAACCGATGAGAAAGACAGTTAAGAGGAGTCAGGCAACATGCCCAAGGACATACTGCAAGACATGTATGAAATCAGGACTTTGTTCAGATTGTTTTGATTCTAGAGCCAAATTCTATAACTGATACACCCCTCTATACTCATGTTACACTCACAGCTGCCTCTGAACATTTTGAGGTGTTTTCACTACCCAGAAGCATTGCTCGAACTCGAGAGACAAGTAGAAAACAGACCAGAAAAAGAACCCTAGACTCTCAGTGGCTAACAGAGTTCCAAGAAACTCTGGGCTCTCTGAGGCTGGGCAGTCTGCCCAAGCCGAGTTCACTGAATCCAATGGGGGCCTTTCCAGGAGGTGCCCTGAGCTCTGCACTTGACTTTCCCACCCTCCACAGTCAGCTTCCTTGTGATCAGGGATGCATGCACTCTGTAGATAAGCAAAGACGAGGCAAAATCCTTTGCCTCTTGCTGCCCCTCCCTCCTCATTCTCCCTTTAAAGCAAATTGCAGAGAACAGTTGTGCTCCAGTCCGGCATTACAATGTCATCACAGCACAGAGTTCTGAGCAACTTAATCCTACAGCTTGCAGCCCAGGGCTGCACCATCGTGTTGGGCTACAGGCTGTAGGGGAACAATGATCTTCTGTGGCTACTGATACATTTTTTTTTTTCAAAGCACATTCAGTGGAATAAACACATCAATGCCAGAGACAATATTGTCACTTACTCCAGTCAGCTTTTAATTTCAGCCGGTAGATGGAAAGGAAGTTTGTTGAAATGAGTTTTTCCTAGTCTGCAGGAGTCCTGCTGTCTTTGGATTGGCGATGGGAGGCCGTGGAGGCCGCCATTTCCCTTGAATTTTTTTCCTTGTTGTTTTGGAGAACAATTTTCTCTGACATGTAGTTGGTTGTTTTACGGCTCGAAGAAATATACTGCTTTATTCATCTGTTGCAACTATAATAATATTGCCATTGGAGTCCCGCTCGGTCATAAATCAGACCATTCCCTTCTCCTCTATACAAATAATTAAAATAAAAATCGACTCCGCCAGTGAATTTGTTCTACAAGCTGAATAGAAGTGTGTGCTATAAGTCTAGATATTTTGGTTGACACAGGGCTGTATATCTTAAAAATAAGAAACCGAAAGGTGGGAGAATAAGACCTTATTTCATTATGTACAATTTATAACATTTATCTTGAAGATAAAGTTGCTGTCCTCTGCTGCCTATTAACTGGGAACTAGGATTCAAATACCGTGGGGATGTTTATGGTCTCACAGCTTCCTTGACCCCCTAACACTATCCTCTTCTCTCTCTCTCTCTCTCTCTCTCTCTCTCTCTCTCTCTCTCTCTCTCTCTCTCTCTCATCTCTTTCTTGCAGTGAATCAAATCAAGTTTCAGTGTTGTAGCTCTGGAAATGAGAGCTGATTGTTTCTGTATTCATACTTGCATGCACATTTCTATCTTTTCCCCCTCAAAGAAGTAAGGGCATGATGTGAAATATACATAGTTAAAAACAAAATAAGAAGGAGTGAGTCAGAAGAATTGATGGGAAGAAGGGAGCAGGTTCTCAAGAGAGAGGTGGTGATGGAGGACCGACTCACACATCTGGTACTCACTGTGGGAGGAGGGCCTTGTACTCCGCTCCTCAGGGGTGAGTGCCCTAGTGACTGTTTGATTAGACACATGGCAAGGATGCAGGAGAAGCCACACTTGGTATTGACATTAGAGAGAGTTTTCCTCTGTAGGCCTTCCATAAGAGGATACTTCTACTCGGGGACAAGAGTCTCCAGTAAGATCCTTAAGAAACACATTTAATTAATTGGATTACCCTATACTTGACACATCAAGCAGCAGAGGCATTCTAATAAGACCAACTGTGAAGCCTAGACAGTGGCTTCTTTTTGACCTTGCTTAAGCCAAGTAGCGATTATGAACACATTAAATAGTTGTTCCCAGACCCGGCATGTGTTAGTCATCCATGAGATAAAATGTTGTTATGTCTAAGGTCACGTCACAGAATCCAATACCTCTGTAATGACAGGGATGTCCTACAGCGAAGGCTGACTTACTCATGTTACTTAATGGTTGTAGATCAGCCTGGCAATGCGTTAGGGTTGAGGACTATCGCCCTTGCTCTGGGACTTCCGAGTACTCAGGGATCCAGCTACAAAGTTGCTCTATCCCCATGCTWTCAAGATGCCAAGACAGGAAAAGCACTGGAGAGGAATGTGTGTAGGCTCCCAAATCTTCTAACTGGGTATGTCTATTACTTCTCAAGTCTGTTTTATTGGACAAAGCAAGTCACATGGTCATGCCTCATTGTAGTGGGTAAGAAAGTGAAACCACACTTTGGTTGGAAGTAGAGCCTCAGGGACATTCAGTGATAGTCTTTGGTCCATACATTGAGGAACACCAACCTAGAGAAAGGCCTGTGTCCCTGTGTCCCTGTGTCCCTGTGTCCTTAGGGAGTAGGGAGTCTTTCATATATTTCCCCCTAAGTTGGGCTTTAGCTGCATGCTAAATCGTTCTTTATTTGTTTTTATTTTATTTTATTTTATTTTATTTTATTTTATTTTATTTTATTTTATTTTATTTTATTTTATTTCTGTGATAATACTGTGGCAAACACATGCCTGGTAGCTCCTTTGTGCTGAGAGAACCCTGTGACCAGTGATTCTCAACCTGTGAGAATCAACTCCGTTGGCAAACCTCTATCTCCAAACATATTTACATTATGATTTGGTCTGAGCATAGGGTGTGGACCACGTTAAATTCCAGAAACTCCAGTTTTACAGAAAACAGAAACAAACCCATTTTGTCCTTGTAACAGTAGCAAAATTGCAGTTATGAAGTAGCGACAAAAATAATTTTATTCCCCACACCGTGAGGAATTGTAGTAAAGGGTCACAGCATTAGGAAGGTGTCTAACAAAGATACCTCTGATTTCAAGATGGCTCCCATCCAAAGGAAGGTAGACAGACATATTCCCTATAGAATACCTGCAGGCTGGGTCAAGGTTTTCTCCAGGTAATAAACTGGGATCTGTTATTCACTAGTCCCAGAGTTCTAGACCACAGGTCAGAAGTTCTTAACTAGATGTGAGGATGTGAGGGATAGAATCACATTGACTTTTTAGAAGAACAATCTCTGTGGGAAGCTAAGTTGGGGTCCAGGCATTTTACTTTAGCTCCATTGGTCATTTAACACCCCCAACCCCCCAGTTAGGGAGTGAGCATTCAGCTTGGAAAACACTAGGGCAACGGTGGACACATGCTGCCCTTCATGGTTCAGTGTCTTGATGAAGGCCCTCTGAAGTGCTGCGCCGTTACCCTGTGGATGCCCAACTTTTAAAAATCAATGTGATAAATGGACACCAAACATTTCAGGTCATACTGACATGGCTCAGGGTGAAACTTGGTTACCCTGTGTCCTAGAGGCAGCTGTTGCCCTCCGGTGCCCACCTCTGCTGGCATCTATGAAACGTGCATGAACATCATCACCCAAATCAGCCAAATTTATAACAAGCTTTATTATACATGCAAATATAGCCAGCATGGCAACTGGCTTTCCATACGTGTGGGATTTGAGAGGACAGTCAGGAACATAGGAGAAGTGGTGTTTTATAGCACCCAAACTTCACGGCTAGGGCRTTTCTAAAGGTTGAGGGATTTCCAGAGGCATTTTTGTTATGTAGGAACTTGGCGGAGCATCTCAAAAGTATTTGGCTAAACACCTTATCTTAGGATGGTGGTCTRAGCATAGGGTGTGGACCACATTAAATTCCAGAAACTCGAGTTTTACAGAAAACAGAAACAAACCCACTTTGTCCTTGTAACAAGATGGTTTCTGATCTTAAGATGGAGTCAGGCTGGTCCATCCATTGGCCGCCACTAAGGATTACTTAAAAAATGCCATCAACAGAAAGTATAAAAGCAACTATTTATGTGATTTAAACTTTTGCAGTAGTCACATTTAAAAACAATGTGGCTAAAGGTTGGTATAGCTTATGATAGAGTACATGCTTAGCACACCCATATAAAAATAAATTTTTTTATTTTTAAAAATAAATGTTGGGCTAACAAGCTGGCTCGGTGGGTAAAGGTACATGCTGTCAAGATGAAGCACCTGAATTCAACCCCGAGAACCCGCATGGCAGAAGGAGAGAATTAACTCCTGAGAGTTATCATCTCAGATGTAATCAGCTGAAAGATTATTACTATATTTTATATTCTTTGTACTGTTATGGAAATGTATGTGTGTGAGACAAGAACATCTCAGTGTCAACTACAGGGAGACCTAGTGGCATCTTCTTGTGGCTCATGAGTATCCAGCTCCTTCGTAAGTTAAGAGCATGCCGACTTGTTGATTCAAGTCAGTGTTTCAACACTGTGATTAGTTGCACAGCAGTGAACAGTGAGAAACAGCGGTGCTGAACTGTGGACGCTCCTTATGTAGACTTGTACTTTGCCACAGACGAAATAGGCCTGTACTGTGATCTGAATTTGGTTCAGTCCCCGTGATGGTTAGTGTCAACTGACAACTTACCAGGATTTACAGTCATCTAGGGGACAACCCCACACTCACTCACACCTGTGAGGGGTCCTCATGATTAGGTTAAAGAAAGTGGAAGGCCTAACTGAGATT
>BDUI01018566.1:0-21446 GCA_002335545.1 Apodemus speciosus
AAAGACATATGGGACATTGGGGGGGCGGGGAAACCAGGGAAAAGGGAAATGAAATGTAAATAAAGAATATATCCAATAAAAAAAAAAGAATATATCCAATAAAAAAAATACAGGGGGAAACCAGGTAACAAAAGCCAATATACTCAATGTTGTAAAATGGAATGGAAGGATCTTAAGGGATTTCAAGGCTTGTAATTTTATTTACAAGGCCCTTTCTTTTCAGTGTAGAAGTAAAGCGGAAGGAATACTTGGTTAAATCAAAAGAGCACCAAAAGTTTATAACCTGGTGATCAATTTAAAAGTAGGTTTCCATAAAACAGGTTTTCTATTGACTTGGACTGGTGATGTCATCCCCATTAATATGTAAGCAGAGGATGCTCACTGTGCAGCAGGCTGCTCTCACAGGAGCTTTTTGTGTCATGGTTGGACACTCTTGAGTCTTGAGTTAGCATGGAGCCATGAAATATCTCATTCTTATGGGCCATGAAAAGTCGCTGAGGAACACAGCTATCCAACAATCCCAGAATCATGTTAGACCATGCAC
This sequence comes from Apodemus speciosus, assembly GCA_002335545.1. Taxonomy (NCBI): domain Eukaryota; kingdom Metazoa; phylum Chordata; class Mammalia; order Rodentia; family Muridae; genus Apodemus; species Apodemus speciosus. The sequence goes on from BDUI01018566.1 coordinate 545, forward strand.
TAGTAATTACAGAATAAATTGTTTACAATTAGCCCTAAGTTAATTCCCATTTAGGTGTTATATTCATCTGGGTATTTGTTCAGCTTTTGACTTCGAACAGTCAAAATTTTATAATTATTCATTGGATGGCATGTATGTGCTCAAGTAGAAAAACAGATTTCACATACAAAAATCTGTCCATGTTTGGTTATGTCTGTCAGTAACTGTTATTACATAATAAAGGGGAAAACTGACAATTGGTAATATTTGCATTCATTAAAATAAAAAAAATAATTCTTTTTAAAAAGAAAAAAAGAAATCTCCTCCTATGTTGATGTTTTGAGGTTCTTTCCCACTTTCTCTTCTATTAGACTCACTGTATCTGATTTTATGCTAAGTTCCTTGATACATTTGGACTTAAGCTTTGTAGTACAGGTTGAGGTCAGGGATGGTGATTTCCCCAATTGTTCTTCTATTGTTGAAAATTGTTTTGGCTACCTTGGGTTTTTATTGTTCCAGATGAATTTGAGAATTTCTCTTTTTAGCTTTGTGAAGAATTGTGTTGGAATTTCTATGGGAATTGAAATTTTGATGGGCTTTGCATTGAATTTGTAGTTTGCTTTTGGTAAGATGACTATTTTTACTATGTTAACCCTACCAGTCCATGAGTATGGAAAATCTTTCCATCTTCTGATGTCTTCTTCAATTTCCTTCATGAAAGACTTGAAGTTCTTATCATATACATCTTTCACTTGCTTGGTAAGACTTAGAACAATATATTTTATACTACTTGTAGCTATTGGGAAGAGTGTCATTTCCCTAATTTATTTCTCAACCTTTATCATTTGTGTTAAGGAAGGCTACTGATTTGAGTTATTTTTATATCCTTCTACTTTGCTGGTGTTATCAGTTGTCTGAGTTCTCTGGTAGAATTTTTGGGTCACTTTTGTATACTATTATATCATCTGAAATAGTGATATTTTGATTTCCTCCTTTCCAATTTACATTCCCTTCATCTCCTTTCTTCCTTCCTTCCTTCCTCCCTCCCTCCCTCCCTTCCTTCCTTCCTTTCTTTCTTTCCTTCTTTCTTTCTTGTCAAATTGYTTTAGCTAGAACTTTGAGTTATATACAGAATTAGTAGGGAGAGAATGGTCTTCCTGGTCTTGTTCCAGATTTTATTGAGATTGTTTCTAGTTTCTCTCCATTTAATTTGATGTTGGCTGTTGGTTAGCTATGTATTGCTTTTATTATGTTTAGGTGTGTACCATAAATTTGGAAAGGGAATTTCCTCTATTCTCTCTAAGACATTTAACATGAAGGGTGCTCTATTTTGTCAAAGGCTTTTTCAGAATCTAATGAGATGGTCACGTGGTTTTTCCCTTGATTTTGTTTATATAGTGTATTATGTCATTCAGACCCTAAAAAAATTGCCAGCCCAGGATACTATGTCCAGCAAAACTCTCAATCACCATAGATGGAAAAAACAATATATTCCAGAACAAAATCAAATTTAAATGATATCTTTCTACTAATCCAGCCCTACCGAGGTTACTGGAATGAAATCTTCAACAAAAAGCGAGTAACTACATCCAAGAAAACACAAGAAATTAAACATTTCACAACAAACTCAAAAGAAGAGAATCATGCACTCATAATACCATCTCCAGCAACAAATATAACAGGAACTAACAATCATCTGTCTTTAATATTTCTCAATATCAATGGACTCAATTCCCCTAATAAAAGGACACAGGCTAACAGACTAGATAGGTTAACATGATCCAGCATTTTGCTATGTACAAGAAACATACTTCAGTGGCAAAGACAGATACTACCTCAGAGTAAAAGGCTGGAAAAAAGTCTTCCAAGCAAATAGTCCCAAGAAACAAGCTGTAGTTGCCATTCTAATATAAAATAACATAGACTTTCAACCAAAAGTTATCAAAAAAGATGAGGAAGGACATTTCACATTCATCAAAGGAAAATTTCACAAAGAGGAAGTCTCAGTTCTGGACACATATGCCCCAAATGCAATGGTACCCATATTCATAAAAGAAACATTACTAAAACTCAAAACACACATTGAAATTCACACAAAAATAGTGGAAGACTTCAACACCACACTCTCACCAATGGACAGGTCATTGAAACAGAAACTCAACAGAGATACAGTGAAACTAATAAAGGTTATGAACCAAATAGATTTAACAGATGTCTACAGAAACTTTTACCCTAAAACAAGAGGATATACCTTCTTCTCATCACCTCATGGAACCTTCTTCAAAACAGACCATATAATTAGACATAAAAAAACCATAAAGGATACAAGAAGATTAAAATAATCCCATGCACTCTATCAGATCACCATGGACAATGGCTAGACTTCAATAACAACAACAACAAAACAGATATCCCATATATTCATGGAAACTAAACAACTTTCTGCTCAATGATAACTTGGTCAGTGAAGAAATAAAACAGAAATCAAGGACTTTATAGAATTTAGTGAATATGAAGACACATCATACCCTAACTTATGTGACACAGTGGAAGCAGTGTTAAGAAGAAAATTCATATCACTAACTGCCTTCATAAAAACATTGGAGAGATCCCATACAACCAAATTAACAGCATACCTGAAAGCTCTAGAACATAAAGAAGCAGACATAACCAAGGGGAGTTGAAAGCAGGTAATAGTTAAACTCAGAGCTGAAGTCAACCAGGTTGAAACAAAGAAAACGATACAAAGAATCAAAAAAAACCAACCAAACAAACAAACAAAAAAAACAAGAGATGGTTCTTTGAGAAAAATCAACAAGACAGATAAACCTTTAGCCAAACTAAATAAGTGGCACAGAGACAGTATCCAAATTACCAAAATCAAAAATGAAAAGGGAGACATAACAACAGAAATTGAGGAAATTAAAAGAAATCATCAGATCCTACTACAAATGCCTATGTTCAACAAAACTAGATGAAATGGGCAGTTTTCCAGACACATACCAAAGTTAAATCAAGATCAGGTAAACTATCTAAACAATCCCATATGCCCTAAGGAAATAGAAATAGTCATCAAAAATCTCTCAACAACAACAAAAGAAGCCCAGTGCCAGATGATTTTACTGAAGAATTCTACCAAACATTTAAAGAACTAATACTAATACTCCTCAAACTATTCCATGAAATAGAAACAGAAGAAACACTACCTAATTCTTTCTATGAAGCCAGTTACTCTGATACCTAAACCACACAAAAACCCAGCAAAGAAAGAGAATTTCAGACCAAATACTCTTATGAATATCAATGCAAAAATACTCAATAAAATTCTCACGAACCAAATCTAGTAACTCATCAAAACCATCATTCACCAGTATCAAGTAGGCTTCATCCCAGGGATGCAGGGATGATTCAATATACAAAAACCCATCAACATGATACATTATATAAACAAACTCCAGGAACCTTAAATTTTTAAAAATTGTTATTTTATCTTACCCCATTCAAAATGGCACAGGTCAACAAAGGAGCTGAAAGCAAATTCAGTAGTGGATGTTGGGAAAATTGGAAACCTCATTCACTCATTCACTATTGGGTAGACTACTGTCTGGTGAAGGCACCATAGAAATTAGTGTGGAGAATTCTTATAAAGCTAAGAAAATCAATCTGCCAAATGATCCAGCTCAATCACTCCTTGGCATATGCCCTAAGGACCGGACATCCTGCTCCACAGAACCTTATGCAGATCTTACTTATTCATTGTTGCTGCATTCACAATATCTAGAAAATGGAAAAAAAACTAAATGTCCTTCAACTGATGATTGGATAATGAAATATGATATAGAGACACTATGGAATACTATTCAGCTGTGAAGAAAAATGAAACCATGGACTTGCAGGTAAATGGGTGGAACTAAAAAAGATCATATAGTGTGAGGTAACCCAGACTTAGAAGACAAATGTCATGAGTTTTATCCTATTAGAAACTCATAGCTCCAAATCCTCAGATATGAGAATACATCATAGAATAACTGCAGAAACAAGGAAGTAAAAAGAGACAATTGCCTGGGTATGGGGGTGGCACATCAAAGCAATGTCCAAAGGATCTGATTGGGAAATGAGGCCTCTGATTCAAAGGAAAAAGGGAAATAAATACAAAAGGAGAAAGAAGAGTGAAGTTAGAGTAAGGATGTTGTAAAATGTCATAAGGAATCACACTGCTTACTTTCTACCTGAAAAAGAAACATTTAAGTCTATGTATAAATAAGCATATATAATATAAGTAAAATATATTTTATAAGTTCTTTTCTTTAATTGGGTATTTTATTTGTTTACATTTCAAATGTTATCCCCTTTCCAGGTTTCCCCTCTGCAAATCCCCTATCCCATCCCTCCTTTCCCTGCTTCTATGAGGGTGCTCTCCCACCCACTCAGCCACTCCCACCTCACTGTCTTATCTTTCCTCTACACTGGGGCATCAAGCCTTTACAGGACCCAGGGCCTCCCCCCCAGTGATGCCAGGTAAGGCCCCTTCAGCTCCTTCAGTCCTTCCCCTAACTCCTCCATTGGGGTCCCTGCGCTCAGTCCGATGGTTGGCTATAAGCATCTGCATCTGTATTGGTCAGGATCTGGCACAGCCTCTCAGGAGACAGCTGTATCAGGCTCCTGTCAGCAAGCACTTCTTGGCATTAGCAATAGTGTCTAGGTTTGGGGTCTGTATGTGGTATGGATCCCCAGGTGGGGCAGTCTCTGGATAGTTTTTCCTTCAATTTCTGTTCCACTCTTTGTTTCTGTATTTCCTTTAGACAGGAGCCATTCAGGGTTAAAATTTTGGAGATGGGTGGGTGGCCCCATCCCTCAACCAGGGAACCATGCCTAACCTCTGGATATGGTCTTGACAGGTTCTCCCACCCCTCTGTAGGGTTTTTCAGCTAATGTCATGGCTCAGAGGTTAAGAAAACTGACCGTTCTTCCAAAGGTCCCGAGTTCAATTCCCAGCAATCACATGGTGGCGCACAGCCATCTGTAATGGGATCTAACATCCTCTTCTGGCATGTCTGAAGACAGGTAAAGTGTACTCATATACATAGCATAAATAATTCTGTAAGAGTTGCAGCAAAGTATGGTGACACTGGCCTTTAATCCCTGCACGTGGGAGGCAGAGGCAGGTGGATCTCTGAGTTTGAGACCAGCCTGGTTTACATAATGAGTTCCAGGACAGCCAAGGCTACATAGAGAGATCCTTTCTCAGAAAAACAAACAAACAAATAAACAAGCAACCACCCAAACCAAAAAAAATGTTTAAAAAGGTAAAAAAATATTTATTTGGGCTGATAATGATTTCTTCAAGGCTCAAAGACTACCTAACAAAAACTCTAACAGTAGGCATGAAAAGCCCTCTTTTATGCCTTGTTGGTAAGGGTTGCCTAACAGACTCCCAAAACATTACAGGCTATTGCTATTCTCTATAGGTTTACCCAGAAGTATAAATTAAGGCCCTATTCCTGAAGATACCATGCACTTCAGGCACATGGCCCAGAGGATCCTGAGCTAGAACTGACTTAAATTTTTCCTCAGAGTACTAGCTTTCATGGTATTAGAAAGCACTATGCAAGTTTCCAAAAGTAGGAAGCAACCCACAGTCCTTCCCATATATGATGCCTATGAACAACAGCAATGGCCAGAATGGCAAGAGAATGGTAAGGGTATAAGAGTGGTATACATACCTTTGAAGTAGCCAACCGATCTTTGATTGTACTTAAGATCAGCTCACCGATGAAGTCGTGCTTGGCATTAAAAACCTAGCCTAACTCAGGTTTAATAACGTGATGGATCTAGGAGGATTATGACTTACCACTACTTTATTAAACGAGTACATTTCCTAACTACACTCTCAATATTTATCTCTATACCTATAGAGAAGTATAGGCCTCAGACCCCATCAAGTATACTCAACTCTGCAATAGAGACCACTACAAAAAAATTTAACTAATGACAATGCAGATTTGTGGAACCCAGCCCCAGTGTATACGTTTACAAAGCAAGCCTTGCTCTTAAAGATTAGTAAACATGGAAGAAAGGTTGGAAAGATTATAAGAGCCAGAGGAACATGGAGTTTGTTGTGAGACTGTATCTCCTTGTACTGTCAGAATGTATAGCCATAAATTCTCACTAACAGGATTACCTAAACTCATGCTGAACAAGAACAGCAGACATGCTAAACTGGATGTGGAAACTCCAGGAGCCATCAAACCTTATACAAAGAACTATGGGCAACTAAGAAATTTTCAGAGTGGTGGCATATACTTCTCCAGGGAAGAGCATATTAATTGTTTATCAAATACCAAATGGTAGCCCTGAAAATATTCACAGGATTAACATTATACCGGCTGTGTAGGCTATATTTTGAAATATGTGTGTATACATATATGAATTAAACAAAAGTTAGTGACAAAAGAAGTTCTGAATTTGAAAAGAGATCCAAAGGAGTATGTGGGAGGATTTGAAGGGAGGAAATGGAAGGGGAAATGATGTATTTACATTGTAATTTCAAAAATAAAAGAAAAATATTTTTAAATGAATGAGTTAAATAAAATAGAGAAAGCAGTGGCACACACTCCATCTAGATACAACCATTTTCATTCATAATGGGTTTGACATTTCAACAACTATGTCATAGAACATAATAGACCATAATAACAAGGAAAAAAGGTACAGTAACTTTAAAGTACAAAGAATTGTTTGGGATAAGTGGCCATAATAGAATATAGTGGCGAAACCTTTACAATAATTTGAAAGAAACATATTTATGAATCTAGCAAAGCAGCTGCAGATATTGAAAGAAAAATATGTGAGAAAGTAAAGGCAATTAATGTGGATAATAGTAATGAGAATATCACCCCATGACACAACAGAGATTAGTAATGTTGTCCCAATGAAGAACTTAGAAGATGCCTATCAGTGAGTCCCACCAAAGTAAACTACATCACCTTTTAACATTTTTCTCACTTGTAGGCATCACTCTTCTTTGAAGAGAACAATGATAAAAGAAAGCATCAGAGAAACTTCAGTGGTGAAAGGTGAGAGAGAATTTCACAATGAGAGGAAAGAAATCCATACTCTATCCATGTTTGCTGTGTTCCTTTGGATATTTTTTTTTCAGTCTTGGTTAGAGAAATTCCCATGGTCAATGAAATCTCATTGTACTGTTCCATCCTCTCATGGAGGCCATCTGCACTTGAACAGGAAAATCTATACCACCTTTACAGACAATAGTAAAAGGGATTTCCTAAATAATTCAACTTGGTTAGTGTATGTACTAAGGGTTTTAAAGGTAAAATACAGCCCTTGAAAGGAATGTCTAAGCCCGCCAGATACAGGATAAATAACTCAAATTCTAAATGAAACGATTTCCCTTGTTTTTGCCTCCACAACAAAATTGAAGTTTTTCCTAGTTGCTCTTCAGATTTTCAGCATTGACAGTGCATATAGAAATTTGTTTCTTAAAACATATTTTACTTAAAATTAAATTATGTCATGCCCCTCTTGTCTTTTATACCTCTAAACTTTCATACACTCTCTCGCTTTCTAAAATTGATGGCTTCTTTATCTTTGCCTATTATCCATCTAAATGAATAATATATATTGAAATAGATGTACAAGAATATAAATACAACTTGCTGAGTTGGTTCTTTTGTTTGTGTATATATAAATTCAGGGTTGACCATTTTGTATTAGATAATCAGTTCATCCTTGGGAGAGGCTAATTTTCCACCTCTCAGCAATCATTACTTGAAAGATCATTACAGAAGATGGGATAGAAATAGTTTAAGAGCAGAGGACCAATAAGTGTCCTGTGTGACATAGAAATAGCTGTCTAAACAAGTCCTGAACAATAACTTTATAAATAGATATCAAATTCTTTGAAAACATAGGGTGAGACATAGAGTAAAGCTTGAGGCATCAAACTTAAGGAACTTAAAGAGAGATTTGATCATGGTTAGGCAACAGAAATGTACCAAGTAAAATTGCAGTCTTTGTTGAGGATAACTCTATTGTCCTGTAGCTGAGTTCTTATTCAAAGAATGAGTGAGGATCTTAGCAAAGAATATTAAGGCAAGTGCATTTTAATTTCATTATACTCTTGCTGTATTGAAACAAAGGAGCTATGGTTTTATAACTCATAGAATGAGGAGCAATAAATACATGTCTTTCCTACCTCAAAGTTGAGACTTTACAATAAAGTGATGGGTGGGTRAAAAAATATGAAAAGTATAAAGATATGCTTATGGAAATGATTTCTGTTTCTGGAAGAAGGGATACAGGTAAGATTTCCTCCCCATCAACTTTCTTATCTCTTTGCAAAGTATGGGAATCCTGAGAATTCAGTAGTTATATTTCACTATCTTTCCTTTCTGCTTGATACTAGCAACAATTTTCAATCCTGGGGTTTATAAATGTTTGAAATATTGGAATCTATTTCCTACCATCTTTGTATCCTTGTCAGTAAGGCTCTATAAGAGGGTATGAATAACCCATTCAGCACTGCCAGGAAATGCCCAGGAGACATTAAACAAGTAAAAGGTTGAGTGATGTCCTCTCAGCCCCTTTACTACACTAAGGCTCATGGGTCTCTCCTCTTGGCAGTTCATACTAAATTATGCCTTAGCAGCTTTTTCCTACTGAGGGTAACTGACTTAACTCTCAGATGTCAGCTCTGGCCCACATAGAAATAAAAAGTAGCTTAAAAACTTGAATTATTTTGCTTGTACAAAAAGTTTAAAAATGATTAACCTCTTTATTTTTTTTAGCTTAAACAGGCTTCTTCATTTAAGTAGACTAAAACTTTATATCACACATGTCTCCATATCCCCATCACATACATACACATACACAGAGACACACATACACATGAGCACACACATACACANGAGAGAGAGAGAGAGAGAGAGAGAGAGAGAGAGAGAGAGAGAGAGAGAGAGAGAGAGCAGTTGTTCAAGGTCACTCTCCACTACACAATGAATTTTAGGCTGGTCTAGGCTACATGACAAGCAATAGCATGAAAGAGGGTAAAACCAATGCAATGGGAGAGCTTGCATCATTTCACACTACAGTCACAGCTCTTTGACCTCAAAGTCTTCTTCATCCCATCCCTCTGCACTTCAAAGAGTGATTTGTGTTTGACACAATTCACTCACCACTCCAGAGCAAACATACTAACAAAGCACGCGTAAATCCTACAAGCCACCACCCTTACTTAGCGCAAGACTTATTATACCAAAGCATCTCCCTAGCACCCATGAAAAGAGCAGATGTGAGCGGCTTCAGTGTTGGAAAAGTAGAGACCCTGCCTGCATCAAAACCAGATACAGCAAACAGAAGTCTGTCTAATGCCTTCATGTCTGGTATAGCAGGGGAGAATTCTCCAGACCAGGTCAAACAGCCTGGAAAACCCAAACCCACATTAGGAGAAGCTGGGCAGTGCCACTACTCCTTTAATCCCAGTAGTCCAAAGAAATATGGAGTTCAAGGCCAGCCTGGCTTACGGTAAATTCCASAACAGCCAAGCCAGTATTGRGGGAAAAACCACCCCATATTTCTCCAACAGCAGGCTCCAGTACTGTCACACGTGAGACAGGGCTTTATGGAAAGCTGCAGGTTTGGARAAACAGTACAATGCACCATGGGTAGTCAGTCCCACTTATCTCACTGTTGGCGTGCAAGGACTAAATACAATACTACTTAAAAACACTAATACCTTGCAAGTCTTTTTCCCTTTAGCTCCCCGCCCCACCCCACCACCTCCGAGACCAGGCATCTCCAGAACTTCGAGCCTCTCCATTTAAGTCYTCAAAGTCTGGGACTGGGATTGTAGGCATACAGAAAGGAACTGTCTTCAGCCTGCATCATCCTGCTGGGGTGGGGGTGCAAAGGTGAACTAAGGTGCTCCTGCTTTTTAAAAATTTGATGACTTCCAAAATAGAACTTTACCCCATTTTCCATAAAAAGATGAAATTAATTACTTTTTACTTAGTGAATCACCATCAGTGATGTTAACTGGCAGACACTGCCATTCTGAAACATGCAAGTGGTCCTTGATTCTGACAGATACACATGCTGAAATCTTTCTGGCACCAAAGGATGGTCCAAAAGTTACTTTTGTTCTGTTAGTCCTAAAGCAAGAAAAGACATGTTCTCTCCACATAGGCCTGCTGAGCCCCAGCTAGAGCTCTACYCCTAGTGCTGGACTTAAAGGCCTGCAACTGCCAACCATTTTCCTTCCTTCAGCTTTCTCAAGTGTCGCGCAGCCCACATCTGTGCTGGGCTGATTACGAGGTAAGGAGCAAACAATGCTTGCCTGTCGGGACAAGGCTSCAGGTTCCATGCCTAGGTGCGGCCCACTAAACCCTGTACTAACTATACCAAATAGCGGAGAAAAAGCCATTAAAATGTTCKGATACTAGTGACTTACTTTGTCTCAACTACTGGGACCCAAAATGCTGCAACAGCAACAAATAGTGGTACTTCAAAGCAACACAGGCTGGGAATGTAGTGCAATGGGTCTTGGGCCACCCTACCCCCAAGTGGGCCAGCACATCTGGTTTAGGATTCTGATCTTTGCTACCAATTGGCATACCAATATCCTCACATCTTGGTCATGGCCTTATTCATTACCGTATAAACCAATGTGGCCCAGAAAGACTAAACACACAGCCAAGACTAGTCAGAGGCGCAGGCACACCCTTTCAGTACACCTGCACTGGTGCTGCTAAATCTTCAGTTGAACTAAAGATGGCCCGTTCTGCGATCTTTGGAGCTCATTCTAGTTGAGTTACAATAAACTATTCTTTATCCTCCCAGCAATTTCCAGGGAAAACAGCCTACTGGTTTAGACTACACCTCTGTGGTTCATGATTTATAACAATTCATCTCGTGTTATAGTACACTCTGAAATATTTACAGTGTGATGGACTTAAAGCAGAGGAAGCCACAGCAAAGATAAGCCTCACATGTCCACTTGTGGGTCACAGAGCAACCACACGGGAGGGACGACCAGCCTCCCTTCATATAGATACTTTTTATTTTCATATTTTACCTTCCCAAAACAGAGACATTCAACAGTAGTTAGAATGGCCATCTCCCAACAGTTAAAAAGTCGCATCACCCAACAGGTGACCAGACGGGAACCTAAAGTTCAGCGGGGCCGGCCACTGCGRAGCCGTTAGTGGTGAGGTCTTCTGAGCTCAGTGATGTCTTCAGCACACACCATCGTTTTAGTGGACAAGCATAACTCATTTGGTGAAAAGAGACATTTCCAGACAGGATTAGTAACTGCATTCACTGAATTTCACGCTCTTCTTTGTGAACTGTGAAGAAATGAGTGGTAGCTAGGAGATGAATGGATCCAGCTCCAGCTGTAGATGGGACGACAATATACCAAGACAAAGACATTCCTAGATTCTGAGTCACAAAGCTAATAGCAGCTTCAAACCTGCAACTAAATGACATACCAATAACACCACAACCTTTTCAAATGGCAAAAATACAAAAAAGTGTTACAAAAATATTTCAGAAAAAGTGCATAGTCTAAGTGCATAGTAAATAAAAGCACTGAAAAATATCTTGCTAGAGAGAGAGAGTTCAGCTTGAAGCTATTACCAAAGCTGAACAGTTTTATTTTACACAAACTATACTCAAAAATAGCTTTATGAGACTGATTACCGGCTAAAAGTATCAAAGGGTTTATTAGTCAAGACACAAATACCTTAACTGACAAGCATGGTTAGAAAGGGAACATGAAGCTGTCACCCCACCATCAGATCCACACCCTAAGATGATTTCGGCTTTATAGTAACAATACATCTCATCTCTTAGTGACAGAATGTGGCAATTATGGAATTAATTATTGCTGTTCAAAAAAAAAAGAGAGAGAGAGAGAGAAAGAAAGAAAAGGAAAACCACTACAAATCAATTCTGACACAAAATCTTACCAAACACAGGTCAATTTACAATTCAAGATTATACATACACAATACCTACAGTTACACAATAGGCTCCTGGCAGCATTTTCAGACAAATGTTCTTTTTAATTTATCTTGACATGCTGTAAATGAATAATTACACCATTTAAAGAATTACCAGTTAAAGAATTTTCCCTTCTCTTGGATCAGAGAAAAAACTGAAGGGCGACGAGAAAAAACTGGGGGAGGCGTGCACAGGTACCCAGAGAGGTGGAGCTTGAGGGCGACAATCGCTACCTTCATACTGTAGGACACTCTTACAGCCATTTCACAAGGATTTTGAAGAAAATATTTTGTAATATAGTTAAACCCTTTAACACTTTCACTGTCATCAGTTCATCTGCTAGTCAGTGGTGGCAGAAGTCAYTGTCRAAGTTCACACAGCTGCAGCACGGGGTAGTGTGCCTTTGAGCTATAAACAAAAACCAAAAGAATGCCTTTCTCTGCAGATCAAGACAAAAAAATGTTTTTTGTAGCAAAGGAACATCATATAACAAATGGCTTGAAGTAGTCTATCAAAAAATTAGGGAAAGCTGGGCGTGGCGGCTCTTGTTCTCAGTGCCAGCACTTTAGAGAGGCAGAGGCAGGAGCAGCTCTGAGAGCTCTAGGCCAGCCTGGTCTCTACAGTAAGGTCCAGGCCAGCTAGAGCTACAAAATGAGACTCCTGTCTCAAAATATAAAACAAAACAAAAAACTGGGGATGGATATATATGTGTATATATGTATATACACACACATATATATACACGCACGCACACACTTCATAGAGTCAGCAAGGCATTTTGTTGTTTAAAAAATTTCACTTCCTTACAGAAACAGTTTTTAGTTTTTAATGAACTTGTAAACAAAAAGCTCCCATTTCAAAATAAAAACAAAATCCCAGATCATATAGATGTTTACAGTGATTACATTTATCTAAGCAACACACATACATGTTCAGTTGTAAGACGGTAACTAAATTTCTGTGACAAATATGCTTTTTTTTAATAGCAAGAACATTATAGAGTTAATGCAGAGTCCTAAAGATAATCTAGTAGTCGCTATGTTTTTTCTTAAGTCTTCACTTTAGATGCTGTTATTTCTAGCACAGGTAAGCAGGCAGAGTCTTTCAAATGCTCAAACACTGGAATCTTTGGTTGCTACCATATCAGCTGGCTTTGCAAACAAGAAGCCAGCCATTTAAAGAATGTTTTAAGTTAACAACTTGCAAACCCCAGGGATGGAAAACCCTAAGAACACACAATTGTGAACATTTACAACCATCACAACTGTGGCCGAAGACTGTTCATGCCGTTCTTCTGAAATGAGATCTCAAAGCAGTATAGTTCAAAATAAAAGATTTTAACAAAACAAAAAAAAAATTGGCATATGCACAATTTCTCCACCAATTCATGTGTCAACCATTTAGTTAACTTTTCCACTTGAAAAAAAAATGCAATAGAAAACCAGACACCATGTTTCACTACCTCAGTTAATATTCACAAGTACAGCGGCTACAGCTCAGGATCAGCAGCGCTACCCAGAGCCAGTTTATACTGAAAATAAGTTCTTTACACCAAGGAAATGGTTGTCCACAACCACTGGCTAGTTAGTGTACATATGAACTAAAATGTCTAGATTTGGGGAGAAACAAATGCTGCTCCAATCATCGGCTCTGCTGCTTCTCTTCCTCAATTCATGCTTAGAAACCTATTAAAAAATTGAAACAGAGAAAAGATGTTACAAGTTTTAAACATTTTTATAAGCACTCCCCAAATTAGGTACAAGTAGGACAGTAATCACTTGTAAGTGTTGTTGTTTTTATCTGGAAAATCACCATCCTAAACTTTTCACAAGAGTACATGCATCTYTGATTAAAGCTACTCCCTACCCCCATTCTCAATAACCCAGGAAGTAATCTCTAGTCAATCATGGCCTGAGCACCAAACTCTAAGCTATATGAGAGTTATATTCAAATGAGGATGCCCAGCTCTTCATCTCTGGTACCAAGAACACACTATATTTAAAAAACCCTACAAGGAAATCAAAACGGATGACATTACTGCAGCACCAGAATACGATTCTAACTAGAGTAGAAGCATGAATTTCTGTGTACACCTTTTCTGATAAGAGATTACATAAGAGAAAGCGTTAATTCAACAAACATTAACTTTTTGTACCACTAAGAAATGATTTCTACATAAATCCCTCACGTTAATCTTATTATTTCTCTACTTCTGTTGTTGTATTAACAAGATCAAGTCTCCTAAACTAGAAATGCTTTATGTACTTCCCCAGTTGTCCTGATACACAGTTCCCTCTCCTCACAAGGGGAAACGGCTGGTCTTTTATACAGTCCACCTNCACCTCATACTTACAACTATTGCCTTCATATACCCCAAAAGTAATTTAATATAAAAACAAAGCTATGCCCAGGAGTGGTATAATGGGGTCCTCCAGTAGTGTCATGCCCAGTTTTCTGAGAAACTGCCAGACTGATTTTCAGAGTGGTTGTACCAGCTTGCAACCCCCACCAACAGTGAAGGAGTGTTCCTCTTTCTCCACATCCTTGCCAACACCTGCTATCTCCTGAGATTTAATCTTAGCCATTCTGACTGGTGGGAGGTGAAATCTCAGGGTTCTTTTGATTTGCATTTCCCTGATGACTAAGGATAGTGAATGTTTCTTTAGGTGTGTCTCAGCCATTCGATGTTCCTCAGGTGAATATTCTTTGTTTAGTTCTGTACCCCATTTTTAATAGGGTTGTTTGGCTCTCTGGAGTCTACCTTCTTGAGTTCTTTGTATATCTTGGATTGTAGCTCTCTCTGTTGGATGTAGGGTTGGTAAAGATCATTTCCCAATTTGATGGCTGCTGTTTTGATTCCCCAGCATGTAATAAGAACACATGTTCCACTATGTTCATAGCAGCCCTATTTATAATAGCCAGAAGCTTGAAAGAACCCAGATGACACTCAATGGAGGAATGGATATAGAAAATATGATATATTTACACTACGGAGTACTACAGCTATTAAAAACAATGAACTCATGAAATTCTTAGGCAAATGGGTGGAACTGGAGAATGTCATCCTGAGTGAGGTGACCCAATCACAAAAGAACGTGCATTATATGTACTCACTGATAAGTGGATATTAGCCCAGAAGCTCGGAATATCCAAGAAACAGTTCACATATCAAATGATGCCCAAGAAGGAAGGAAGGAGAGACCCCTGGTCCTGGAAATGCTCAGTGCAGCAGTGTAGGGGACTATCAGGACAGGGAAGTGGGAAGTGTTGATTGGGGAACAGGGGGAGGGAAGAGGGCTTATGGGACTTTCGGGGAGGGGTGATCCAGGAAAGGGGAAATCATTTGAAATGTAAATAAAGAATATATCTAATAAAAAAATACAAAAAAAAACAAAGCTATGTTCTTTTGAGGGTTAGAAATATGGAGATTTGAATAAGCAGATTTCCCGAGTACTGATACAGAAGGAGAGGGGTAGAGAATATGGAAGAATATGAGAGACTTTTATTATAGAGTTCTGGCTGGCCTAGAACACACTGTGTAGACCATAATGGCCTCAAACCCATAGTAATCTTCTTGTGTTTGTCCCTGAATTGATGGGATTAATGATATGCACTACCAGGCCCACATTATCTAATTATTTTACATAGATGAATGCCACTGAGAAATAATAAAGCCTGAGAGATGATAGTATGTAATATATGGAAGTAGACAGAGAAAAGAGAACATGCATAATATGTTGGGATATTGAATAAAGTAACAATTTTGGTGTAGTATAAGAGTCAAGCTATATTCAACAAAGGAATGGATACAGAAAATGAGGTATATTTACACAATGGAGTACTACTCAGCTATTAAAAACAATGAATTCATGAAATTCCTACGCAAATGGGTGGAACTACAAGGTGTCATCCTGAGTGAGGTAACCCAATCACAAAAGAATGCATGAAATGCACTCACTGATAATTGGATATTACCCCAAAGCTCAGAATAAACAAGATAGAATTCACAGACCACGTGAAGCTCAAGAAGAAGAAAGACCAAAGTATGGATGCTTTGTTTTTTTTTTTTTTTTCTGAGAATGGGAACAAAATACCAACAGGAGTAATTATGGAGACAAAGTGTGGGGCAGAGACTGAAGGAAAGGCCACCCAGAGACTGTCCTACCTGGAGATTCATCCTATAATCACCAAACCCTGACACTATTGTGGATGCCAAGAAGGCTTGCTGAAAGGAGCCTGTTATGGCTGTCTCCTGAGGGGCCCTGCCAGAGCCTTGCAGATACAGAGGCAGATGCTAGCAGCTAAACATTGAACTGAGTGCAGAGTCCCCAATGGAGGAGCTGAAGGGAGGACTAAAGGAGCTGAAGGGCCTTGCAACCTCATGGGAAGAAGGATGATGTTGGCCAACCAGACCTCCCAGGGCTCCCAGGGACTAAGCCATCAACCAAGGGGTACAATGGTTCCAGCTGCAATTGTGGTGGAGGAATGCCTTGTCAGGCATCCGTGGGAGGAAAGGTCCCTGGTTCTATGAAGGCTAGATAGATGCCCCAGTGTGGGGAAGTTGAGGGGTAGTAGGTTGGAGTGGGTTGGGTGGAAGGGCACCTTCTTGGAGGCAGGGAGAGGGAGGATGGGTTGGGGGTTTTCTGGAAGGAGGGAAACTGGGAAATGGTATAACATTTGAAATGTAAATGAAGAATATATTCAATAAAAATGTTAAAAATAAATAAATTAAATAAATAAATAAATAAATAAATAAATAAATAAATAAATCAAGCTATAGCTGGAACAAAGATATAGGATAGCAAATTTAAACTTCTCAGGGGGCCAAATTTTCTCTCTAGGTAAAAATAGTTACCTTGTGATGATAACATAGGTTGTTTCACACATTAGTAAGCCACATTCAACTTCATCCTGATATGTGGTCTAGAAGCACAGACTGAATGGACTTGGGCTAGTCTGTATGATGCTACCATTATAAGAATGAGGGAAGTACAGAGAGATAGGATGGAGAAAGCAGGAGAGAGGGGTATCGTAGTGGAGAGAAGGCACAAAGCAGGGAGATAAGCTAAGGGATGAGAGAGGAAAGAAGTGAGACAAGACACACAGAAAGAGAAGCAGTGGGTGCTTGAGTGATTTCTCCCCGTCTCCAGATTTCTAAATGCTGCTTTCCTTATTAATTGCACTTGCGTATTTCCTGCTAGTTGAAGCCACTGCTTCTATCTCTATCACACAATCTTGCTTATTAGAGACTGATCAATGGGTTACTAATGATCAAACCCAGTGGTATTTTTTTCTTTTGGTGTAATGTTACTTCTTACTCTGTGTTCTTGAAATTGCCTTTCATATTCTAAGAGCCATTTTATCTCAACTTTCTATTTGATTATTCCTTTATTATATTTTTTTCTCATTTTTATACTAAAGTCACCAAGGTACAGTGCAGGTCTTTGATGAATCTCCATGGCAGCTTCCCGTATCACCTTTCGTTTTTCTAACTTCTAAACATATGTATTCTTAATTTTTAGTAGCACTTAGAACATTGTAACAAACATGGAATTTTGAATGGCCTGAAATAGCGAGGGTTTATTTTTCACTTATGCTAAATATCCATTAGCAATAAGGCTCTGCATGTTGAAAGCATTCAGGCACCAAGCTTGAAGGGAGACTCTACTTGACATGTGCCTTAATGATGACAGAGGCAAGACAAGAGAAGCTTACTAAAATCTGCACTGCCCTTTAAGGTTTCGCCTGGAAGTGACAAAGCCTTTGTAGTTCCTGACACAGAGCTGGCTACTGCAGTCACAGGGAGATGCTGACTTATACATGAGAAGATATGGGGACTAGAATAATTGTGAAAATGCCAATGCTCACCAGTATGTTTCCTATTTATTTCTATAACCATGTTTCTGATATACACGATCAGATCTGACTTTGTGAGTCTATCTACCTCTTCATACCAGGAACTTGTAAAGCTTATAGTTAGAAATCTTTATGAATCACATGATTGTATGGCATCCCGAACCCTAAACTGTAAGAAATATTTAAAATTATTTTTGTTTATTATTTTGTTTATTTGAGGCAGGAACTTACTATGTAGTTAATACAGGTTCATTGGTTCATCTCAAGTTCATGACAATTATCCTGCCTCAGTTTCTTGAGTGCTAGGATTGCAAGATGAGCTACGCACACGCGCACACACACACACGTGTGTGTATGTGTGTGTGTGTGTGTGTGTGTGTGTGTGTGTGCACATGCGTGCGTGTAACTTAATGGTTGGAACTGGAAAATATCATTCTAAGTGAGCTATCCCAATCACAAAAGAATACACATGAAATTCAATCACTGATAAGTGAATATTAATTAGCCCAGAAGCTCTGAATACTCAAGACACAATTAGCTAATCATATGATTCCCAAGAAGAAGGGAGGAAAGGGCCCTGGTCCTGAAAAGACTTGATCCAGGATCATAGAGTAGTACCAAAAAAGAGAAATGGGAGAGGGGTGATTGGGGAAAGGGCAGAGGGAAGGGGACTTAGGGGACATATGGTGAGGGGGGAACTGGGAAAGGGGAAAGCACTTGGAATGTAAACAAAGAATATATAAAATAAAAAAATGAAAAAAAATATTGTTTCTCCTCTACTCCTGCTAAAGACACTGAAATTTTCATTACATTTCCCCATCATTTACAAATTACATAGATTTTCACCGCATCTCCTTGATGTTTGGTCATTTAGATAGTGTTGATGGGCTAAAAAGATGGTTAAGGAGTTAAGAGAATGTGGGTTTTACTGTCATGTACTTGCAGAATAATCATCCTCTCAACACCCTCCATTTTCTTTCTCTCCCTGTTTCCCAATTCCTGCCCTTCCCTGAACCCCTGTGTGAGCATATATCTATATAGATAGATATAGATAGAGACAGAGATAGAGATAGAGAGATAGAGATAGATAGATAGAGAGATCGAGAGAGATAGAGATAGAGATAGAGATAGATACAGATATATTGATATGAGGATGGTATTTCCATCTGTTTTCCAATAAATAACACAGCTTTTTCCATTTTTACGTCTGAACAAAACTTTATAATATATTTGTGCCACATTTATCTTTTCATCGGTTGCTGGGACCTAGGCTGACTCAAGGAATTGGTTATTCTAAAGAGTATGAAATTTGTCTCTTTAGTATGGATTCTGTTTTTCATCTTATCAGCTCCTCCCTTGTCAAAGTCTTCTGTTTATCTTTAACATGGACTCCTTTTTTGGCCCTGTTCCTCTCTGTTCAACAATTGTGCCAGAGTAATTTTGTGTTTTGACTCTATCTCCCTCATACTTCAAAACCTTGTTTCATTTTCAACTTCCTACTGAGCTAAACCATTCCTCTCCTTGAGTAAATGAAATTTAACAGGCGGATATTGAGTACCTGTAATATGTGTGGCACTGCTAACTGCTTTGTTTGAAAGAATTCTGGGCATTTTTCTATTAAAACACTCTTTATTAAATTGCTACAGTTAGTTTAGAGATGTTTTGGCTGCTAGGTTGAGATAGAGCCTGTGATTTCCTTTTATTTGTATTTAGTGTTTAGTTAAGGACAAAAGTGGTTCTCAATAAATGCAGGAAAACTAATATGTAGTATCTCTTTAAAAGATAGAGGGAAGACATTGCACCTTCCTGGGAAAAGTCATCTATGCAGTAGTTAGAAAATACTATTTCTGAAGACATATAAGCTTATAAACTGCTTTACCACTTTGTGCTATAGAATTTTGTCAAAAGGCAGAATTTTGACCAGAGGCTCCTTTGTTCCTTTTCAATTTACTTCTTAATGGTTGTAACTGTTCCAATTATGGTTCCAAATTTCTTGTATTATTTGCAAGTAGTTTTTAATCTTTCAGAGTTCCAGGATTTGACGTCCAGATTTATGTTTCTATTTGCTAACTGTGTTTTTTTTATGATAGACTGAAAAATACACATTTAAAAACAAAAGTAGTTCTGTGGTAATTGTTGGGAGAAGGAAAGAAAAAAGAAGGTAGAATTAAGCAAACTTTCTGAATTCAGAACTGATAAGGACAGTGAAGGAGGAGCTCACTTTTTAAATCCAGAGTGGAACAGTCAAGTTTAAGATTATTCTACATATCTGAATTATGAGAAGCAATATTGCATGTACAGGTATGGATTTTACAAAGAGAGCTGAGTCTGAGTTTTTGTCTTGCTACTTCCAAGTGAACTTTGTCTAGACACTTAACCTCTCTAATATAGTTTTGCCATATTTAAAACAATTTCTAACTCAGAGTGATGTTATGAATATTAAATGAGCCTATGCATGAAATGCTATTTTTGGTATATAGTCAAACAGTCAGATTTATTTTTAGCCTACTATTGTTACAGGGGCCTAATGTGCTCCTTATATGATGCAGGTTTAACTGGAAGTTACAGAAAATGCCCTTTGAGGTTATTATACACCTATGATTCTGATTTTAAAATTCTTTGGCTAGGAGAAAAATAAACTTTACTCACCAATGCCTGTGCTGATCTGATAACCCCAAAGCCCAGACATCCTGCATAATTCTCCGACAGCAATAACTCAGTTGGCAATTCCCAGGCAGAGTGGGAGAAAGTCCAATATCCGGGCAGTGCTAGAATCTACAACTTCTTATGGTTGGCCTAGTGAAATCTATCCAGATAAGAACAGTTAATAAGAAGCTCTCCTGATAGAACAGCTCCAGGTACTTCTGAATGTGAATATATTGATGTTAAATACTCAAATGATAAGGCTAATTTGAATAGTCACCTATAATTATAAGAAGTAAGAGGAAAGTCTTCTTCATAATCATAGCAAATATGGAAAGAGGGCTTTTTTGTTTGTTTTTGTTGGTTTTTTGTGTTTTTTTTTTTTTTTTTTTTTTTTTTTTTT